>JBBGZY010002122.1:887500-920416 GCA_037952925.1 Lithobates clamitans | reverse complement strand
ATCTGACTACTGGTCTTGTTCTAATAAATGGTGTTTTAACATACTGCACTATGGCAATTCCCTTTCCTCTCTCCTCTCTGTGAGCAATTAATTCAGCGCTAAGCAATGTTGTTAAACATTTCCGGCTGCTTTTTTTTTTTTTTTGACGGTTGTGAGCAAGGGAACTGCTCTGGACATTTTACATGAATTGTAGAAATGCTGGATTAACATTGTGTGGTGGAGTTGACTCAAGATCACAATCTTTTAACGATTAATCGTGCTGCTCTAGTGGATGCATGAAAAGGCTGTGTTTTGGGAATGATCATCCACTATCCATCCATTTTGTTTTTTCCCATAAAGCGCTGGTAGACCTCCTTGCACCTGAGGTCTAGCCCTCTGGTAACCAGCGGTGTGGATCCTTTGTGGTTAGTACATAGTGGTAGTGTGCTGTAAGAAGATCTAGTTACACACTTCTCGGTGGACATGGCTTGCTCTTTCAGCACTGCTGCTCAGGCCTCACACATCTTCTTTTTTTTTTTTGGTCCCTCCGGTCATTATTTGCTCGTGTACACCTCCTGTACTTCTCATAGTTCACTGCTGTACTTACTAGGATTCACTCTGCACTCTTGCCCTGGACTGGGCAGGGAACCTCCTATCTCCCAGTTGGAGCCCTGAACTATGGCCAGGCCTTAGATTATAATGGATATACACATCTCAGAGGCGTAACTAGAACCTTCAGGGCCCCGGTGCAAGAAACCATGATGGGGCCCCCTTCCATCCGAGCCCCGGGCTTCCAATTTTGGGAGGGTGTCCATGGACATCCTCCCAAAACCGTGCTTCCCGCATGGGACGTGCATCCAGCGCAATCACAGCGGCCTTTACCATGTGATCAGCTGATTACATGTAAACAGACTTGCCGGTTGTTCGCAGCCCTTTCCTCCCACGCTGTGTCTGTGTTAAGGAAAAGACTGCTGTTAATGGTCAAGAATGTCAGTAAATTGTTTACACTGATAATAAGTGCCCCCATCATCAGTCCCATCTATCAGTGCCCATCAATTCCACCTACAAGTGTTTCCTATCAGTGCTCATTAATGCCGCCTATTAGTGCTGATCAATTCTGCCTATCAGCACTACCTATCAGTGCTCATTAATGCCGCCTAACAGTGTCCATCAGTGCCACCTATCAGTACTCTTCAATGCTGCCCATCAGTGCCCATCAATACTGCCTGATTTCTGCCTATCAGTGTTCCTTAGTGCCCATCAGTGCCCATCAATGCCACCTATCAGTGCAGCCTATCAGTGCACATTAGTGCCTCCTATCAGTGCTGCCTATCAGTGCTCATCAATGTGGCCTATCTGTGCCCATTAGTGCCTCCTATCAGTGCCCATCAGTGTCCCCTATCAGTGCTCATCAGTGTCTCCTATCAGTGCACATCTGTGCCTCCTATCGCTCCCCATCGGTGCCTCCTATCAGTGATCATCGGTGCCTCTTATCAATGCCCATCTGTGCCCCCTATCAGTGCTCATCAGTGTCTCCTATCAGTGCACATCAGTGCCTCCTATCGCTCCTCATCTGTGCCTCTTATCAGTGCTCATCAGTGCCTCCTATCAGTGCTTAATCCTTATTGGATTTAGATGGACCCTAGGTAAGTGTTATGCCCCGTACACACGGTCGGACATTGATCGGACATTCCGACAACAAAATCCAAGGATTTTTTCAGACGGATGTTGGCTCAAACTTGTCTTGCATACACACGGTCACACAAAAGTTGTCGGAAAATCCGGTCATTCTGAACGCGGTGACGTAAAACACCTACGTCGGGACAGTAGCCAATAGCTTTCATCTCTTTATTTATTCTGAGCGTGCGTGGCACTTTGTCCGTCGGATCTGTGTACACACGATCGGCATTTCCGACAACGGATTTTGTTGTCGGAAAATTTTATATCCTGCTCTCAAACTTTGTGTGTCGGAAAATCCGATGGAAAATGTGTGATGGAGCCCATACACGGTCGGAATTTCCGACAACAAGGTCCTATCACACATTTTCCGTCGGAAAATCCGACCGTGTGTACGGGGCATCAGTTTTTTTTTTTTATTGTAATGCATAGAATGCATTAAGATAAAAAAAAAAAAAAAAAAAAAAAAAAAAACCTTCTGCCTTTACAACCACTTTAAAATTCAGGTGCGTGTAAAGGCAGGCATCCCAATACTTTTGGTAATATAGTGTAGACGTAGAGCGCTGCGTAAATTGATTGCGCTATTTAAATACCTGTAATAAATTAAAAAAAAATACTGTGGGTTTTTTTTTTTCTTTTTTGCATTAAGAAGTGTAGTTTTCCCCCTAAAATTTGCATTTGAAAAACCGCTGCACAAATATCATGTGACATAAAAAATGCAAAACCCACCACTTTATTCTCTAGGACCTCTGCTTAAATATATATATATATATATATATAGCTTTGGGGGTTCTGACATTTTCTAGCAAAAAAAAAAACATTGCATGTTAGCAAAAAGTCCCAGAAATGGCCTGGAGCTGAAGTGGTTAACAGACTCCGGCACCCTGTGCTTGCTTTCTTCCCTTGAACTCCAGGATTGATCTGTATTGCATTGGGCCAGCTTGGCACGGTGTAAGTTTTTTGTATATCTCATCCTTTTGGAAATAAATGAACAGAGATATTGCACAAATGCTGAGAAATGTTGTAAGCAGCAATTTCAAAGATCTAGTGTTTCATCATGTTTATTAACAGGCGCCATTCCAGCAAAAGAAAAGGTTAGAAGCATGTCTTGTCTGCGGCACGTAATATGCTAATATAGAAAAGATCCTTCTAAAATGTATTTCATATCTGCAAGAAAAGAGGCTGCGATGGTCTCCTCCGGCACGTATGGACAGGAGACCAACCCGCGTCTTGTTTAGATGTGACTCGCAATGAGAAGATGGAACAGAAATACATTGTAATATTTATAAAGAGACGGTCAACTTGGGTGGGCAGGCATGCCACGGTCTACCACAGTCACATTGTATAAAGCACGGAGAACGTTGTTCTGAAATGATACATTAAAGAAATATTTGCTTCATTCTAGAGAGACCCTGAGTCAGACCATTCATTCCAACAACAATCTTCCTATAACATTTAGGTTGGGCTCACGTGCAATTGTTCGTGCAGCGTGGGAGCGTGCGCAAAATCGCTCAAAAGCGCTCAATGCCTTTTGCTGGTGCATGTTGGAACCCTTAATTCTTAACGGTTCTCCAATGCATTTTTCTACTGCGCATGCAAAAACAAAGCACCGTGCATGAAAAAAAAAAAAGTGGAGTCATGCATTTCTTTTGAGCAATTTTCATTTGTAGAAATAAATGGACGCACAAAATTGCTCAAAAATGCGCTCCCACCATTGTACCTGTATACGTGTGAATGGAGCCTCAATGTTGTTTTATCCATGTTAATCACTGATGAAATGTTCTCTTGTGTAGACATCCAAACGACAGCTGTGTTGGGTTCCACCATCTGGGATATGATGTCAGCAACCCCAGCAGGTTCACAGCATTCATTCTATAGCAGTAGTTTCAAAACTGTTGCCCGGGGGTCAGATGCAGCCCCTTGCTTGCAAGACACTGCTCCTTCCTCTGACACCGACAATGGGGCATTATTCCTCCCACTGACACCAATAATGGGGCACTATTCCTCCCACTGACATCAACAATGGGGTCCTCCCACTGACACCAACAATGGGGCATTATTCCTCCCACTGACACCAACAATGGGGCACTATTCCTCCCACTGACACCAACAATGGGGCACTATTCCTCCCACTGACACCAACAATGGGGCACTATTCCCCCCCACTGACACCAACAATGGGGCATTATTCCCCCCACTGACACCAACAATGGGGCACTATTCCCCCCCACTGACACCAACAATGGGGCACTATTCCCCCCCACTGACACCAACAATGGGGCACTATTCCCCCCCACTGACACCAACAATGGGGCATTATTCCCCCCACTGACACCAACAATGGGGCATTATTCCCCCCACTGACACCAACAATGGGGCACTATTCCCCCCCACTGATACCAACAAGGAGGCATTATTCCTCCTGCTGATACCAACAACGGGACACTATTCCCTCCACTGACATCAACAATGGGGCACTATTCCCCCCCCCCACTGACATCAACAATGGGGCACTATTCCCCCCCCCACTGACACCAACAATGGGGCATTATTCCCCCCCACTGACACCAACAATGGGGCACTATTCCCCCCCCCACTGACTCCAACAATGGGGCACTATTCCCCCTCAATACCAAAGTGTACTTCCATTGATGCCAGGACAATTTCTACTCCCTCTGGCCACAGTTTGCCCCCCTAAAGTCTGAAGGACAGTAAACTGACCTTCGTTTAGAAAGTTTTGAGAACTCTAAGCTATAGTATTCCCCTTTTGCTTCTGCCCCAGCAGCTATATAAAAGGCTATGTAGGGAGGTGAGGGGCAAAGGAGCTGGGCCAGCACAGACAGTAATTAACCGCTTCTTCGAGAGGAGGGGCTATGTTGTGTAAGAAGGGAGGGAGCTGTGTTGGGGAACTGACTCTTCCTGGAGTCAAAGTCAAATTTTCCAGAGTTAATAATAAAAAAAAAAACAATTTATGGAAAATAAAATGCTGCTGGTAATCATTATAAATACCTGATTTTTCTGTGCTTTTACCAGCAGCTATTTATGTTAGTGACGGGGTCTCTTTAAGACTAAAAAAAAAAAATTGTCTTAAAATGATATGTACTTCCTAAAAAAATGTTTTCCCGTCAGCCAGTCATTCCTTCTGCCTTTCCCTGAGATATAAATAGATTATGTAAAAGAAAAAGTGTCAAAAAAAGGATATTTATTATTTACAATTTTGTATTATTGTAACGATGACAACAAAGTGCTTTTTTGGCACCCTTTACATTTTTACATGCTTCCTGTTCTTTATTTCTTGTATTATTAACCGAGCCTCTTTCTGAGATTAGTTATTTACTGTTAAAAACAGTTTTTTTTCTTTGCTAGAAAATTACTTTGAACCCCCAAACATTATACATTTTTTTTTCTAACACCCTAGAGAAAAAAAATGGCGGTTGTCGCAATACTTTGTCACACCGTATTTGCGCGGCGGTCTTACAAGCGCACTTTTTTTTGGAAAATATACACTTTTTTGAATTAAAAAATAAGACAACAGTAAAGTTGTTAGCCCAATTTATATATATATATATATATATATATATATATATATATATATATATATATATATATATATATATTGTGAGAGATACACTAATGTTACGCCGAGTAAATTGATACCCAACAAGTCACGCTTCAAAATTGCACCCGCTCGTGGAATTTTTTTTTTCTTATTTATTTTACCTTTCATTTTTTTTATTTTTATGCTGTTTTTTTTTTTAATTGTCGCTTTTATTCCTATTACAAGGAATGTAAACATCCCTTGTAATAGGAAAAAAGCATGACAAAGACCTCTTAAATAGGAGATCTGGGGGTCAAAAAGACCTCAAATCTCATATTTACACTACCATGCAATATAAAAAAATGGCCCTTTAAGAGCTATGGGCGGAAGCGACGCCTGCAACAATGGTACGGAGACGGGTGGGGGTCATCTTCCCCTCACTCGTCTTCATGTCAGGGCGAGGGAAAACATCCGATCGCCTCCGCCGCTGCCGACGGCTCCGGTAAGTGGTGGAGGGCACCAGAGCACGGCAGGAAGGGGGGCCTCTACCGCCGCTGATTAAAAGTGATCTTGTGGCAGGTCCGCCACAGAGACTACTTTTATCTGAAAGCGGACTGCCCACTGAAGAAGAGGATACCGGGGTTATGGTAGCTAGCTGCTGCCATAAGAACGATGTTCCTCTTCAAAGTACTGACGTATAACGATGGTGGGCGGTCCGTAAGTGGTTAAAGTGGAAATAAAACTCCATCCAAGCACCACAAACAAAAAAAGCCTAATTTAAATTAATTTTTAATATTCAAAACAAACTCCTCCCATCCAGCCATGTTGCTTTGTTGAGAAATCTCTTTGAAGAAACACCCCTTTAGCATTTCTAGCTGCAGCCATCTTGCGTAAGGGCAGATGATTCATGTAGCATTTACTTCCTGGAATCCATCTGTCCTTTGCTCCGGCCCTTGCGCGTGTCGGCAACGCGTCCAAAATCACGCGCTTCCCTGACATGAACAGAAATGCTTATTTTTTTATTTCTTTATGCTATTTATTCCTAATGGCACCCCTACACATCATCTAATGTGCATGTTTTCACACCCACCAAAGGAATGGTCCCCCAGCACTGGTGTGGCCTGATCTTGCAAAAGAATCGGGGACCAATTACGCATGTAGGGCAGCCTATTGAAATGAATGTTCTGCTTTACATGCAATGAAAGGGAACATGCAGAAACCGCATGCACACCTGCATGCTGCAGTTTTACACTCACCGACCACCTTGCCAGTACCGGGTTGGAACCCTTTTTGCCTTCAGAACTGCCTTCATTCTTGGTGGCATAAATTATACAAGGTGTTGGAAACATAACTCAGATTTTGGTCCATAGTGACATGATGGCATCACGCAGCTGCTGCAGATTTGTCGGCTGCACATCCATGATGCCAATCTCCTGTTCCACCACATCCCAAAGGTGCTCTATTGGATGAGATGTAGTGAGTGTGGAGGCCATTGGAGTACAGGGACCTCATTGTCCAGTGGTGAGATTATCGTCTTCACCACGTCCTAGATGTCTAAATGCATTGAGTTGCTGCCATGTGATTGGCTAATTAGCAATTGGTGTTACCGAGCGATTGAAACAGGTGTACCTAATAAAGTGGCCGGTGATTGTATATGGTGTGAACAAGGCATATAGAAAACGTTTGTGTGTGTGTTGATCGATGCAGCTGAATGAAGGTGGTGAGAACGAGCGCCGACACAAGTGGCAAAAAAAAAGGAGATTCCCACCCTTCCCCACTCTGTCCAGAACTAAAGAAAAAAGAAAAAAAGTTTTTTCCATCATAAAATCATTTATGTATGGGGAGATTTATTGCCATTAAAGAGAAAAGGTCAGCTTCTCAGTAACCTGCGAAATTCACATCTCCCAATGCGCCCCCCAGTGACGTACAATGGGCACAATTCACACCACTAATACACCAATATAAGGGGCTTTATTCTGAATAAATGACAGTTATTTTCAGTGAAGATTTACAGTGCTTGAAAATAAATGATTCTTATCCTTCTGTTAACCACTTTAGGACCCGACCTTTTTCTGACCTTTGTTGTTTGTTTACTAGTAAATATCTGTATTTTTTGCTAAAATAATTCTTAGGTGTGTGTGTGTGTGTGTGTGTGTGTGTGTGTGTGTGTGTGTGTGTGTGTGTGTGTGTGTGTGTGTGTGTGTGTGTGTGTGTGTGTGTGTGTGTGTGTGTGTGTGTGTGTGTGTGTGTGTGTGTGTATATATATATTATAGTATATTATTCATTATATCTGGTCTCCCACAGTACACAGAACATGGAAATGCAATTACTGTATTTATCGGTGTATAACACACACTTTTCTCCCCAATGGTGAGGCTGCAGATGGGCACAGATCAGGCTGCATTAATGGCCAAGGATGATGGTGCAGATGGGCACTGATCAGGCTGCATTAATGGGCAGTGATGATGGTGCAGATGGGCACTGATCAGGCTGCATTAATAGGCAATGGCAAGACAGCAGATGGGCATTGATCAGGCTGTATTAATGGGCAATGGTGAGGCTGCAGATGGGCACTGATCAGGCTGCATTAATGGGCAGTGATGATGGTGCAGATGGGCACTGATCAGGCTGCATTAATGGGCAGTGATGACGGTGCAGATGGGCACTGATCAGGCTGCATTAATGGGCAATGGTGAGGCTGCAGATGGGCACTGATCAGGCTGCATTAATGGGCAGTGATGACGGTGCAGATGGGCACTGATTAGGCTGCATTAATAGGCAATGGCAAGACTGCAGATGGGCATTGATCAGGCTGTATTAATGGGCAAAGGTGAGGCTGCAGATGGGCACTGATACGGCTGCATTGATGGGCATTGACCCTTATTTTGCTTCAAAGTTCTTTATTTAAAACTTAAGTTTTTTTTTCCTGAAACTCCCCTCTTAAAATGAAGGTGCGTGTTATACGCCCATAAATACGGTATTTTAGTAATTCTAAACTTCTAAATACCTTTTCTCATCAGCAGTGTATAGCAGTCTTGTGTCTTCTTTTAATGTCTGGTTAAAGCTTGTAGGAGGAGTTTTCATTCTGCTCTGACTGTCCTATGAGGCTGCAGGACCCCTGACCCTCTGTCTGCACGGTGCTGATTGGCCCTGTGCTGATCACATGCACCCTCCCCCCAAAAAAACTCTCCAGCAATACACACCAATCTGAGGATGTGCAGAGTGCCCCCCAAGGCTCTGTTCGATCAGGAGATGGATAGGGGACAGTAAAAGAAGGGGAGGATCAGAGAAGACAGGATCAAATAGCCTTTTTACACAATGCGGAGGATTAACCCCTTAGGTTCCACATTGAGTATAACAAGCATGCTTTACTGCATACACAGACTGATTTCACTGTTGCGGGTTTAGTGACACTTTAAAGCTGAGATCTGCTTTTTGCTGAATGTAGAACTTCTTCAGCGTCGGACGTGAGGTTATTCCAGGCTCGCTTTTCACACACGCCTTTACCTTGAAATCCTGCAAAACAATTAGCCTGTATGGAAACATGGCATTACAACTGCATTCTCATTGACTTGAATGAAAGCCGTGGGTGGCATCGACACGAAGGCATCGAGCTGGTAGCAAACGACTGCCAGTTAGACGCCAACGCAAAGCAAGAGGCCGCCGGCTCTGAACGATCGCTGCCAAGGCAGCTGCTTGCGGCTGTCAGTCTGCAGTGACCTCTCTGTCAGGGAAAAGAGAGAGAGAGAGAAAAAAAGAGACAAATAGAATGAAATAATATTTGTATTTAAATGCTGCAGCGGAAGCTCTGAATGACGAACGATCACAGTCTTTGATTGGTGGTGTAGAGCAAAGGGCAAGGTAACCAGTGGAAATACAGCTGTATTTTTACAATGGATAGTGTAATTTTCAGAAGGAGGGGGGGGGTCTGCAGCTCCAGCCAACAAGCAGAGCAGAAACAATGAGCGCCTATTGCCTTCCAGCAAATACTGCAGTGGTGCTAAAACTGGCAAGTGCCTTTTTAATAGGACCCGTGTTGTGTATATGCTTCTCAACTATTTGTGCACGTTTCCCTTTCCACCCCGAGACTCTCCATTATTCCCAGTATTGGGCATTCCGCAGTTTTCTCGAGTTTTTCGAGTTATGCTAAGTTTTTGTCTGCGGACACTTAACCCTCCTTGGCCTCATTAATGGGTCCCACGGGTCCTTTTACACTAGACTCTTGGAGAGCCCTTCATTTATTGCTCTCTTTACCGTCTCCACAAAGCTACACTCGCCTCCTCTCCCCATTATGAGGGATATTGCACCGTCCAAGGGTTTTACCCTGCGTACTTCCCAAAAACCTATAGTCTCCTGATTACACCCCCCGGAGGGTTACCGTCTGCCCTGCATTATGAAGTGGGAGGTTGACCTGGGCCGTACTTTTACTCAAGATCAGCAGAACAATATTATCAGGTTTGCGCTTAACCACTCGCCGACCGCCGCACGCCGATATACGTCGGCGCAATGGCAGCGGTGGGCAAATGGGCGTACCTGTACGTCTCCTTTTTAAAGGGACGGGCTAGCGGGACCTGCGGGCTTGATGTTCGCGGGTTTCCCGGCGATCGGGTCACGGAGTCGCAGAACGAGGAAGTGCCTATGTCAGTGATGGGTGAACCTTGGCACCCCAGATGTTTTGGAACTACATTTCCCATGATGCTCGACTACACTGCAGAGTGTTTGGGGGGGTAAAGAATGTGGGGGTAGTTGCCGAGGCTATCCCATACACATAGATATCCGAAGGAGCCTAAAGTGGTGTTCCGGACGAAATTATACTTTTTAAATAAAAATACCCCTATAATACACAAGCTTAATGTATTCTAGTAAAGTTAGTCTGTAAACTAAGGTCTGTTTTGTTCGTTTATAGCAGTAGTTTGTTATTTTATAAACTTACAGCAGGCCGTGGCCATCTTAAGTGTGGGCATCTGAAGCCAGACTGTATTTCTTCCTGGATCTCGTCCTTGCAGATCTCGCACATGCTCAGTGCAGCACAAGCAGTGTAATAGGTTTCAGGTCAGGCTTCCATAGCAGCGGCAGTTTCAGAGGAAGTTGCCGCTCCTTCCCAGAAGGCATTGCAAACAGGAAATGATGCGATGGGCCGCGGCCAGGGAGGAGGAAGTGAAAAATGAATACAGCAGATATACAGTAGGTGCTGAGAAAAAAAAAAGAAAAAATATCCAATTTGTTTACAGTACACAGTTCAGTGAGGGATGCTGAAGAGTTGTAAAAGTGGGTGGAACTCCACTCTTAAATGGACTTTCTTGGTACCGAGAAAGTCAATTTAAGCTCCTTCGGGTATCTATGTGTATGGGATAGCCTCGGCAACTACCCCCACATTCTTTACCCCCCCCCCAATATATATGTCATGTTGGGCGATGGTACTTCTTTATTGCAACTTAATATTATGTGAGGCTATACTCAAGGTTTAAATATACACTGCAGAGTGCATGAGAATCATGGGAAATGTAGTGCCAAAACATCTGGGGTGCCAAGGTTCACCCATCACTGGCCTATGTAAACAAGGTATTTCCCCGTTCTGCCTAGTGATGTGACAGAGATCACTGTCATCGGGAGCAGTGATCGCTGTCATGTCAGTGGTAGCCCCTCCCCCCCCCCCACAGTTAGAATCACTCCCTAGGACACACTTAACCCCTTCATCGCCCCCTAGTAGTTAACCCTCTCCCTGCCAGTGTCCTTTACATGGTAATCAGTGCATTTTTATAGCACTGATCGCTGTATAAATGACAATGGTCCCAAAATAGTGTCAAAAGTGTCCGATGTGTCAGCCATAATGTCGCAGTCACGATAAACTTCGCAGCTCGCCGCCATTACTAAGAAAAAAAAAAGTAATAAAAATGCTATAAAACTATCCCCTATTTTGTAGACTCTATATCTTTTGCGCAAACCAATCAATATACGCTTATTGCGTTTTGTTTTTTTTTTACCAAAAATATGTAGAAGAATACATATCGGCCTAAACTGAGAAAGAAATTCATTTTTTTTATATATTTGTGGGGATATTTATTATAGCAAAAAGTAAAAAATATTGCTTTTTTTTTTTCAAAATTGTCGCTCTTTTTTTGTTTATAGCGCAAAAAATAAAAACCGCAGAGGTGATCAAATACCACTAAAAGAAAGTTCTATTTGTGGGAAAAAAAAGGTGTAAATTTTGCTTGGGTGCAACGTGGCACGACCGCGCAATTGTCAGTTAAAGCGACGCAGTGCCGAATCGCAAAAAGTGCTCTGGTCAGGAAGGGGTAAAATCTTCCGGGGCTGAAGCGGTTAAAAGAGAAATATTTGTTTTTTTTTGTTTTTTATAAGATTCATACCTACCTCGGTGGATGAAGCATCAGACCGATTCTACAGCTGTCCCCCGACGTGTCTGCGCTGAGAACCGAGACACCGAACACCGCCGATGGCTCTGTTCTCCCTCCTCCTCGAGCGGAGGGATGCTGACTGTTCAGTCAGCATCTCTTCTGCTCTGATCCTCCACGCTCATTGGAGCGATGAGCTGTGGAGGGGCGGGGAACGCCGTCTCGGCAGCTCACTGAGACTGCCATCCAGACCTGGGATGATGCGGTGCCTCGACTGATAGCTTCTGACCGCTCTCTGCTGAAAACGGGTCACAGGAGTGCAAAACGAATTGCACTTCTGTGACCCAGAGGAGAAGCCCAGCCTAAAAAGCTCAGGTTGGACTTCTCCTTTTAAATCCTCAATTTGCAGTAGGATCCAGGAAACTTAACTTTAAAATACTGACACTCTGGTATCACACACCGACTCTTTTGAATAAGTTCTTCCTGGATACCACATATAACTGCTGGAGGTGTCTGGAGGAATGGGGAACACTGCTACACATCTTCTGGTCCTGCCCCAAACTCGATCAGTTCTGGGGAGAGGTCTGGAGAGGATTGTACAAAAATTCACGGACTATGAGGTTCGGGGAAGACCCGGTCTTCTTTCTTCTACATGTTTCAAGCATTCCAGCTAAAATATACGAAATATCTGTTATTCGTCATCTCCTCAATGTTTCCAAGTCTCACTTAGAAGAACCCAAAGCCACCGGCAGTTAGCCTTTGGCTTAATAGGGTTGAAGACATAATCTGATCTAGTGCTTACCGCACAACATAAACATGAATGCATAAACATAAATGGTATTCCAAAACCTGGACATTGTGGAACTTGTTTGTCTTCTCTGAAGAGGGGAAAGCTGCTTTTGACATTTAAGCTGCTGACCGATACAAGCTCCGTGGTGAACCTCTTGAGATAGCAGAAGCATAGGGGTTGTTTATCCACCCCCAAACATCTTCTCTTTTTTCACTTTTGTGTCTCTGTTTCTTGTCCTCCTGGCTCGTTCTTCTACTTTCCTCTTTATTCTCGAAAACAATAAATAAGCTTAGGCATTTTTTTTTTCTTTTTCGTTGTCAGACTTGCATCACATAGGGTTCTCAGGAAGAGAACGGAGAGTTTTATGCCGATTTTCTATCTCTATCATTGGCTGGTCCCTTCACATGCTTGGATTCCATTTATTGTGTTATGGTGTATGACTCACTATGTATGTTGTCTTGTTGACATGGATACTGCCTTCTTTTGGATAAATATAATATTTGAAAAACAAAAACTGGCAAGTCCACTCGGTTTTCCTTAAAGCCCAACTCTGAGTTAATTTTTAAAAAGGTCCTCAGCAGGACTTAAAAAAAAAAAGAGGAGCTCGGCTTGCAGTATCCACCTCCTCCCTGGCACCGCAAACCGTAGTCCTGCTACTGGATGTCCTCGGTCTTCCATGTTGAATGACTCCCGGTGTCATTCGCCCCCCTAGACTATGCACATACCGTATATGAGCGAATGGTATCATGGGTCTAAGGTCACTGTGGCGCTCTGCGCTTAGTGTGATGATGAGTGCCACAGCTTTTGGCAACTTCAGGGACCGCCCACGAGGACCCACCACCCCTTCCCACTACTCTAAAATGAAGCGTTAATACATATATGGATTAGTGTGTATAAATCCCCACTTAACTATAGCACCACATCCCTTTAATATATGGAGAAAAACAAGGAGCAATTGATGGGACTTTTTAGGTGCAAATGAAAGTAATAAACAAAGTTTTCATTAAAAAAAGCAATTTTTATTAAACAACGTTTTAAAATATTTTATCCTTCTTAAAAGCATATACAAATGTGACCCATAGTCCTTAGTTACATAGCGGTATTCTACTGGTGAATCCTGACATGTTTCGCCCATTATGGCTTCTTCAGGGGATGAATTATCCCTTGTGAATAAGCATTCACAAACAATATAAAAAAACCTTGTGGACGGCCTTCCCAGAAGAGTTGAAGCTGTTATAGCTGCAAAGGGTGTGCCAATTCAATATCGAAACCTACGGACTAATAGGGCGTACACACAGTCGGACTTTGTTCGGACATTCTGACAACAAAATCCTAGGATTTTTTCCGACGGATGTTGGCTCAAACTTTTTTTGTCTACACACGGTCGCACAAAGTTGTCGGAAAATAGCTTTCATCTCTTTATTTATTCTGAGCATGCGTGGCACTTTGTCCGTCGGATTTGTGTACACACGATCGGAATTTCCGACAACGGATTTTGTTGTCGGAAAATTTTATCTCCTGCTCTCCAACTTTGTGTGTCGGAAAATCCGATGGAGCCCACACACGGTTGGAATTTCCGACAACACGCTCCGATCGGACATTTTCCATCGGAAAGTCCGACCGAGTGTACGGGGCATAAGACTGAGACGCCATTAAAGTTCATGTGCGTGTAAAGGCAGGCGTCCCAATACTTTTGGTAATATAGTGTCCCCTGGGGGGTTAGGGGGGTTCTGAGTGGGATTTCTGTTTTTTTTTATATTGAATGTATACTTTATATGGCAACCTTTTTGTGTTAGAAAGAATTGGTGGTATAATATTTCATATGTTTTTGTTCTACCTGCGTGGTGGACCCTATTGTTGATGTCCTTTTTTGCCTACAATTTGTGTCCTTTCAATAAAAATATTGAAACCAAAAAAAAGTCTAGTTATCAGCATCAGGTTCTTTATTGGCAATCAAAATTAGATACATTGAACCCTTAAGCTTCGGATCGATATCCAGAATCAAGGAAATGTCTGAAGACCTTTTTGCCAAAACTTGGGACAGCTGCTGAAGATTGGGGACAGAGGGGCCAATAGAATTCTTGTTGTCCTAAGCGACTTCTGCAGAACTTGCAGGATCAAAGACTACTGTTGCTGCAGTGCTATCTTCTGTTTTTCTTTTATTACGCATCTGAGGAAATTAATTTTGTGTAATTGCCTTCCGGTGTTTTTGTTTGACAAGCAGATATCGCCGAAACGCTTGTATTGATTTGGAGAAAAGTCAATAATATAATTTTTTTCGTACACAGCAAATATTTACCTTCCATGTGATCCCTGGCTAAGTTCACCGCAAACTGCCATGCCGGGACGGACTCTACTCTCTGTTTGTCTTCTTGCAGCTATAAAAATGATGAGACTTCCATATTTCGTAACTTTCTGAATACCTTGTCTGACGTGTGAATAACTGTAGTACTCGTATCTGAAATGAAACTTTTTAGGTACAGACAGTCACAATTAGTCACAATTAACGTATAGTCCAAAACTTTTTGATTTTCTTTTTGGATATTGTAAGGAATAGCTAAAGCCCCGTGTTGTTTTTTTTTTTTTTTGTGTGTTCCACTTGGATAATTCCCTTAGCTTCATTTACCTAATTGCATAAGTCACTTCTGAAGTCAAAGGGCGACACCAGACAATCCTGGGAGAAGCCCCGCCCCTCCTCCAGCACACAGCAAACGATTGACAGCCTCAGCTGTGCACATTTCCATATGAATACAGAGACTATTTAGGGGATGTGTCCATTCCCTCCACTCAGGTCTCAGATTACACTCAGCTCTGCACTCTATGCTATACTGGCAGGTGAGCTAGGCTGTTCTCACACAGAGAGCAGTGCTTCCGGCCTCCAGTGGTTCAACACATCGCCTACTTAAAGTAGCTGTAAACCTCCATAATGAAACCTGTCCTTCCATAGTGTGTAAGTGCCTCAATCCAAATTCCCTAGTGTGATTTCAGTCTGCTCTTTCCTTCCTCTGCTATCTGCATAAGTCGCTTCTGAAATCAACGGTGACACCTGACAATTTCCGTGAGGACCCCTTGCCCCTCCTCCAGCACACAGCATATGATCAACAGCCTCCACCGTGCACATTTCCTTGTGAGACTGTTTAGAGAGGGGTGTGTACATTCCCTCTACTCAGGTCTCAAATTACACTCAGCTCTCTGCTTTGCAGTGTGTGATGCCCCCACCCCCTTCCTTCTGAAGCTCAGCAATGCTGTGTAAATTCTGTACTTTGAACTGTCGTAGAGGGAAGAGTGCTGCAGATAAACATATACAACTTAAGTAATGCAAGGGGACTTTTCGACCGGACTGGTCTGACGGACCAATTCGACCGTGTGTGGGCTTCGTCGGACCTACAGCTTTAGATGGACTTTAGATTTGGAACATGTTTCAAATCTTTACGTCGGAACTCCGCCGGACCCAGTTCCTATCGAAAAGTCTGCTGGCTATCAACTTCCTTATTTTAGTCCGGTCGTACGTCCTCACGTACGAATCCGTCAGACTTTGGTGTGATCGTGTGTAGGCAAGTCTGTTTGTTCGGAAAGTCAGTCAGAAGTCCGCCAAAAGTCCGTCGGACCAGTCCGGTCGAGTCCGCTCGTGTGTACGCGGCATAAGAGTTAATATAGGTAACCATCCTGTTATTTCTCTGAGGGCACCAACCCTATATACTTGAAGGATACACAATAAATTAGGGACTTTGAATGTGCCACAAAGAGAACATGCATTAAAAAAATCAATAAAATATCCAACACTTTATTAAACAATTAAAACAATCATTAAAAGCACGTGAAAGAATCACCATATATGGTTATATGTAGCTGATATATGTATATTAAAGTGGTTCTATAGGCAGAAGGTATTTTTTACCTAAGGGCTTTCTATGCATTAAAGTAAAAAAAAACCTTCTGGGTGAACCTCCCCCCCCCCATACTTACCTGAGCCCCATCTCGGCGATCTACGTCATGTCCGGCCCCTCCTCCTTCCCCCCGCTGCCTTCTGGGACCTGTGTGTGTGAAGACGGCGGCACCATTCAGAAAGCGCAGTGCGACTCGTGCATTCCCTGTAGGAGACCGGCTGTGATGTCTGAAGGTTTCACTGCCGGTTTCCCTTTCTTGCAATGACGATGCCTGCACCTGAAGCTGATGGTCGAAACGGCTTGGGGTGCCGACAGCTCGGAATCCCTGGACAGGTAGGTGTCCTTATAATAAAAGTTAGCAGCAGCTACAGTATTTGTAGCTGCTGGCTTTAAATAAAAAAATTTCAGCCAAACTGGAACTTCACTTTTAGGGACATCTTAACTGGTTCTTTGAGTGACCCACTTCAGGTGAAGCACTGATTGACGGCTTCGTCCAGACTACTAATTAGCGCTTGACCTTTGCAGTGATCTATGACTTGACTAAACTGGATGACTCATCTCTAATGAGCACTTCCAAAAGTCAAGAGTCAATAGCTATCCAGGGGATGTCTTTACATTCTAATCTTTTAATGGATAAGGTCATCAGAAATCTATTATTGCATTATGTTCTACAGTAAAGATTTAAAAAAATTTGCGAACCTCTGAAATTCTGAATTTACAATTCAGAAATGCTATTGAAGTCAATAGAAATCCAAACCAAGCTCCAAAAAAGTGTGTATTACGAAGCAGCAAATTATGTAAAATTGTGGTTTGGGAAGCGCCTAGCAGCCTAATGAATTAACAGGGCCAAAAAAACAGCCTGAGACACTTTCCTTACCAGGAATACTAAAATAGAAGGTTGGGAACTGTCGGCACTGGCGGTCAAACTAAGGGTTCCCAGGCAACAGTACAAGCAGATTTAAGGCCTTCAGTCCCTTTCTCATAAAAGCCATTTAGGAGCCAAAACTGCCAAAATAACACTGAAATTGGTATTAGGCTTGGGGCAGCTGAATTTATGAAATTTTGTCTAGCTCTAATATTATACGACTTTTGAGATCAACTCTTTTTTTCAGAGAAATGGCAGCTCTTAGCAGGTAGGCTTTGCTTTTTCATCCCAAGACTACTATTTCAGGATTGTCTTCGATGTTATATTTGGTATAGAAAAAAAAAAATTACCCAAGGGAAGTGTTCCTTTTTGAAATTGGACTTCAGTTTGCAAAACACTTCAAGCAACAGAAAGCAGCTCCTAAGAGAAGGTCTAACCCAGGGTTTTTTAACTAGGGTTCCTCCAGAGGTTGCTAGGGGTTCCTTGAGCAATTTCCTCTATGGCAGCTGAAGACCCTTCATGTTACTACATGGAGGATATAGTGGGTTGAAAGTAACGCTCCAGCTACAATTTTTTTTTTTGTCTTAGAGCAGCTTTCTGAACCATGAAACCCTAGGGTTCCCCCAGACTTTGTTAGGGGTTTCTTGAACAATGAGTGATCTCTGCCTCTCATATAAGCTACCACTGACACCAATGCTTTTGATAGCTATCTGTAAAGGTAGGAGCTATAGATATAGTAATTGTTAGCAGAGGTTACTTAAGATCAAAAATCTTTTATGGGTTCCTTTATGTTAAAAGGTTGGAAAAGGTGGCCTTCAGAGGTTCTCTTTCTCAAAAGTTGAGAAAATTTGTTGAGTGTTGGAGACATTTTATTGTTTCCCACACTGCAGATAATTTCTGTCACTACCAGTTCTTGTGACCATTGTGACTGGGAGGGGAAACTTAAGACATTCTCTGCAATAGGTTTACATGGTACAATAAGAATGTATTTTTTTTAATACTGTACAGTAGTGTAGGTCAGGTTTTCTCAACCAGGGTTCCATGGAACCCTAGGGTTCTTCCACAGGTTGCTAGGGGGTTGCTTGAGCAATGTGCAATTTCTGCCTCTCGGATAATTCCCACTGACACTATTGATCTTTTCAGCTATCTGTAAGGGGTACATTCTTCCCTATGACCATAAGTATAAGGAGCATTCTTCCCACTGACCATCACACCAATGTATAATAAGTTGTAGATATAGTAATTTTTAGCAGGGTTTCCCTGAGACTTTGAAAGTTATTTAAACGGTTCCTCTTTGATGAAAAGGTTGAGAAAGGCTGGTCTAGGTTTTAATTGCCTGTTTTTTACCCATTGCAGATATTTATCCTTCCTGTCCATTTAATGGTTATAAGACCGGGCAGGAAGTGAGGGCAAAATGAGCAAATCTCCCCAGCAATGACACAAATCGTAATAGAAAATTTTTTTAAAAATGGAGGTACAGGAGAAAACGGGAACACCAAATGTGTATGAAGACTATATTTAGTCAAAAATGTTAAAAGGACAAGCCAACTTTTTCCAAGTGTTCTAAAGGACCTCCTTTACCTGGGTTTAAAATTGCAGGTCAAAATCTGGATCATCCCATGCTTGAATGGGTTAAATTTATAAACACTAAAACCACAGTATTAAGAGCAGGCTCCAGAAGCTGACCGCAAAGCTGGAGACCATCCAATTTTAAGTCTTGATGACGGTTAGCCCTTTAGAACCTCCTGAAACAAGTTGGCTTGCCCATTCGTCATTCTATGATTAAATAAACTCCTCATGGTCTCTGAGGCTGGGATCATCCCTAATACCAATGCGGCTCCCAGCAGTCCCCGTTCACTGTTTCAGGTCCGGTTTCAATTCAAATTTTTGGCTGAATTCAGACCTGGAACGGACCAAAAGACGCACCGGGGCTCCTGTGCAAATTTCCACCGGAGCTGCAGTGGAGATATGTGAACCGGCTTCATAGAGAGCCGTTCAAAATCTCCTGCTATTGCAAATTAGATGCGGAGGAACCGCATCCAATTTGCAATGGTGTGAACCCAGCCTAAACATTGCTCTGGTGCTCCTGATTTTCCTGTACCTCTTGGATTTTACCTGAAGGCATCCCCTAGAGGTCTCTTCATGTTTGGGAGCTGTCAACCACGGCCCTTGTACTCTTGGATACAGTTTATAACTGGACTGTGAGATCAATCTACCTTTGGATCCAACATCTCTTACTGTAGCTCCATCTCTCGGAAATACAAACCTAAGGGAGGGTCTACCCGGAGTTTATCAACCAGGGTTCCTCCAGAGGTTGCTAGGAGTTCCTTGAGCAATAAGCAATTTTTGCCTCTCAGATACGTTCCCACTGACATCACTGTCTTTTTGACTGTTAGGGGATTATTCTTCCCAATGACTTCAAGTGTAAGGAGCATTTTTCTTCAACCAAGGTTCCATGGAACACTTGGGTTCCTCCAGAAGTTGAGCAGTTTCTGCCTCTCAGATAACTTTTGACTGACACCATTGGTCTTTTTAGCTACATGTAAGATTGTAATTCTTCCCAATGACCACAAGTGTAAGGAGGCATTCTTCCCACTGACCATCACACGAATGTATCATAATTTGTAGATATAGTCATTTGTATGAGGGGTTCCCTGAGACCAGAAAGTTATTTGGAGGGTCCCTCTGTGTAAAAAAAAAAAAAAAAGGTTTGCAAAAGGCTAGTCTAACCCATCCCTACCCTATATAGAACAAAAAAATTCTATCAAGCCAGCGGGGGGAAGTGTTTTGCTGGCCATCTACCCCACAGTTCTGTCGAAGTCGATACGCTCCACGTTGACTTGAAAATTAGAATCATAATGGCTTTGCTGTCTTGCTGTGTCTTACCACCATTTCACCTCAACGCACAATTTCCAGTAACTCAATATTTCTCCGCATGCAAACTGTTTATATTGACAGATATGCAGGGATCAGGCAGGTCCCAGCTTGTCCACTTATCGTTATTGAACAAGCAATAAGAAACATTCTTTATATTGTATGAAAATGCGGACTAGAGAAGACGGCATGTACTCTGTGTTTATAGTCGGACAAACTAATTGCTTTGTGTGCAAACAAATTAGAGACAGAGATTATCTGAGGTATTTATAAGTCGCCCTTAGAGCCCACAATGTTTAAAGCTGGAAGATCTATCCCAACTGTATTTGCTGATGATAAAAAAAAAAGGTCTGTTTGAAGTGTGTGTTAATGGCTACAGCTGGTATGGGCCTAATTTACTAAAGGTTAAAATGTAACCATAGGAAAGATCAAAAGTGACATATAGGATGCAATCTGTCAGGAACATTAGCACAACATCTCCCCTCCGACATAGTTTTATTACATGCCGTTCTTGCTGGTAGAACAGTTTTTTCTTCACTTCCCGTAACAGGATAACAACACTGTTTATTCTGCAGTGAAATTGCAGACCAGCGTTGTCACCCTGTGCCCAGAGTGGTCTTGGGTTGACATGTTTTAAATGGAGTTTAACCGCTTTACTACTGCGCTATAGCCCTAAAACAGCTACAGCTTGGTACTATTGTTCTAGGAGGGCATCCATAGACATTCCTCCCATAAACTCAGCCCCCTGCATGCCCCCCTGGGTCGTGTAACGGCATGCTCTGTGACCGCTGTGTTTTTTGGACACAGCCAATCACAGCGGCCCTTTACCATGGGATCAGCTGTGTCCAATCCGAGCTGATCACGTGTAAACCGATTTGCCATATTTGACCTGCAGCTACAGGCAATATCCCGGTATTGTTTTTTTTCAGAAGGCTATCGGCTTTTTTTTTTTTTTGTAAAAGCCATCCTATCGGCTAATTAGCCACTGGATTGTTTTTTACTGGTGGTGGGAGAGCTCACTCCCCCTTCCCCCTGCCCACTGTTGCCTCTGCGCAATCTCCGTCCCACCGGAGATAAAGGAACTAAAGCTGATGGTTCAGCTGGCTTACCACAGAGCCCATGGAGGACCAGAAAGGTCTCTAATATAGGGAAGTGCTCCTCAAGCCTGTCCTCAATACCCCCAACAGGCCAAGTTTTGGGAATTTCTCTTGGATAAAATAGCTGTCAGAAATACCAAGCCATTGACTCTGATTTAAAGCAACCGTGCAAGATAAAAGAAAACCTGCAAACATGGCCTGTCGGGGGTACTTGAGGACAGGGTTGAGAACCACTGGTTCAGGAAACCAGAGACCAGGTTTCCCCCCCAGAAATAAACAGCGCCATTTGTAAATCTTGAAAACGTTTGATCACATAGATCTTGGTGTGACCAGATGCTCTTAGGACAGAAGAGACATCTGGGGTCTAACAGACCCCAGTTCTCTCCATAAAGTGTACCTGTCACTGCCTATTGCTGTCACAAATGATGTTTGTCAACACAGGGCTCTGGGCTGTGATTGACACAGCCCATCAGCAGGTCTAAGCCATGAATCACTGGTTGAAACCTGTTGACAAAATCTGGCTCTGTCCAATCACAGTGGGAGTCGGCTGTGGAAGGGCGTGCCTCCCCATATTTGACATTTGTGGGGGGGGGGCGTTCTGTACATCATCTGTGTATCACCTCCAGGTAGCCATTTTGCTTTTTTCTTTTGTAGAAAATTACAGTACTGCACATTAAAAATGAAAGGTCATGTTTAACCGCTTCCCGACCAACTGCCGCAGTTATACTGCGGCAGGTTGGCTCCCCTGCGCGAGCCGTCATAGCTATACATTGGCTCGTGGGGACTGGATAGCAGGCACGGCGGGGGGTGCCGGTGCTCGTGGCCGGCAGTCCGATGACCTCCAGCCACGAGCGATAGTGAGCAGGAGAGACAGAACAGGGACGAGTGTGTGTGTAGTCACACACTTCCCTGTTCTGTTCTGACAGGATTGACAGATTGTGTGTTCCTATTATCTAGGAACCACGATCCGTCACTTCCTTCAGTCAGTCCACTCCCCCTACAGTTAGAAACACCTCCCAGGGAACACGGGTAACCCCTCGAGCGCCCCCCTAGTGTTAACCCCTTCCCTGCCAGTGACATTTTTACAGTAATCAGTGCAATTTTATAGCACTGATCGCTGTATTAATGCCAATGGTCCCAAAAATGTGTCAAAATTGTCCGATGTGTCCGCCATAATGTCGCAGTCATGATAAAAGTCGCAGGTCGCTGCCATTACTAGTAAAAAAAAATAAAAATAATAATAAAAATGCTATAAATCTCTTCCTTATTTAGTAGTCGCTGTAACTTTTGCGCAAACCAATCAATATACACTTATTGCGAATTTTTTTTTTTTACCAAAAATATGTAGAAGAATACATATCGGCCTAAACCGAGGAAAAAAATAGTTTCTTTATATATTTTTGGGGGATATTTATTATAGCAAAAAGTAAAAAATAATGCGTTTTTTTTTTTTCAAAATTGTCGCTGTTTTTTTGTTTATAGCGCAAAAAATAAAACCCGCAGAGGTGATCAAATACCACCAAAAGAAAGCTCTATTTATGGGGGAAAAAAAGGACGTCAATTTTGTTTGGGTACAACGTCGCACGACCGCGCAATTGTCAGTTAAAGCGACGCAGTGCCGAATCGCAAAGAAGTGCTCTGGTCAGGAAGGGGGGAAAATTCTTCCGGGGCTGAAGTGGTTAATAAAATGAAAAATATGAAATTGGGAGGAAGGCATCAATAAGAGACCCTCCATTTGGTAGACCATGTACGTCTGGTACCTCATCCTAATCAATGATATACAAAATAATGGACCCTACCAAACTAAATATAAGGACTATAACGGTACCCAATTTATGTAAAAAGCATCAAAAATGATTAATTATATGATAAAAATTGCACATGTATACAAATCAAAAAAACATACAAAACACAATAGCTGCACATAAAACATAATCAAAACCATCTAGTACTCCTTGAATCCAGATTCTTGGTGGCTCCCCTATAGAAGAGGACAGTGAGTTTCTGTAAGTTTGACGCAGTTTGCGTTTCGCAGGAGATAACCCGCTTCTTCAGGAAAAGTTTCAGCAAGATCACTCACGGCTCAATAGTCAAAAACATCAAAATAGAAACACATTGAATGGTCCTCCTGCAAATGGTCATTGTCACCCATATAATGCCACAGGACGGTCCTCCTTGTTTTCCAAGTTAGTCGTTAGTTCCAATGTAATTGGGACTAGGTATCCATAGTCAAATCGTATGGTGTGCACCTGGTGTGATATACAAGGTATTATATTAGGTACCAAAAAACAAACAATAAATTCAAGATTAATCACTGCGCTAGTAGTGGTAATGAAGTAGCTGACATAAATTGTATGGTGACAATAATAAGCATAAAAAAATAATTGTACGCAGCCCTACGGATATAGCATTAAAAATGAAAGTCCATAGTGTTTGAAGTAAAGTCCTAATTGAGGGAAAGAAAACTGGAATCGCCCACAGTGTACACAGAGATACAAATTAGGTGAGTACGGACTTATCCTCCATCGAACGTCAACACACCGGGGCCTCTTACCAAAAGAATGGACCACTTAATTACAGGTGGTCAAACAAACATGATAAATCCACAAAGCCACAAGACCATTTCATGAGGATCATAGATGGCTGTCTTGTAGTCTCACCAGATAAATATTCAGAGGTGCATGCATAAAATACAAAAGAAGGAACTCCTCATGGTGTATGCATAAAATACAAAAGAAGGAACTCCTCATGGTGTAGTAGTATAAAACTATAATTTTCTAATACTACATAACCTTTATAATGCTACACCATGAGGAGTTCCTTCTTTTGTATTTTATGCATGCACCTCTGAATATTTATCTGGTGAGACTACAAGACCCAGCCATCTGTGATCCTCATGAAATGGTCTCGTGGCTTTGTGGATTTATCATGCTTGTTTGACCACCTCTAATTAAGTGGTCCATTCTTTTGGTAAGAGGCCCCGGTGTGTTGATGTTCGGTGGAGGATAAGTCTGTACTCGCCTAATTTGTATCTCTGTCTACACTGTGGGGTGATTCCAGTTTTCTTTCCCTGAATAAGGACTTTATTTCAAACACTATGGACTTTTATTTTTAATGCTATATTCGTAGCGCTGCGTACAATTATTTTTTATTATATTAGGTAGGTAAAGAGGTTCCCACTATGTCGTTCCTCAGATCAGCGTGGAGTGAGATATGACTAGTGTTACAACTGTATGTGCTACTGTGTATATATATATATATATTTTTTTTTATTAATACATTTTTTTTCCCAAACAGAAGTGGAGTTACCCTTTTAAGTGTGGATTTGAAACAAAAACAAAACAAAAAAAATATTAAAATATAAAAAATCTTGCATGGCCATTTGATGCCGCCTTTCATATGTCACCTTTTCAGGTTCTATTAGTTTCTCTACGCCTTTTTCCTTTCAATATTCTGTCTGCCCGTCTCGCAGTGACAGGATTAGTAATATGTTGCTGGCTGTGTTGAGATTTTCTTGGCATCTTGTGTTGTTTGAGTAGTGAATAATTTATTCCATCTATTGTAACCTGAAGATTCTCCCAGAGAGAAGGACCCGGGTTCACCGTTCCACATGGGAGAAGAATCATGTTTTAGGCTGGTGCATGATGCTGGGGACATCAGCCTTGGTCTTAGCTATGGTGTCCACCTAGCCTAGTCTTGGGTATTAACCATTACGGCGTACGATGACATCGGATGTGCTTCTGTTCTGCTCAAAGGAGCTGATTTTTCGGTTCGGGTCAGATGTCCCTTTGGGCCCTGATTGCAGTTGTCACCTTTGCACAGTGCAAACCCCTCATTAATAAAAGATCTAATGCACATCGCTGAGAGAGGCAGGATATCACCTCTGCTGTGTACAAAGGTTACAGAACAACCTTCTTTTAAAAATTACATTTCATTTTTTTTTACATTGGAAAAAGTTTTTTAACTTTTGGACAAAGTTTGGAATGGTTACATCCAAAGGCACAGAGCACAACCTTTAAAAAAAAAAATACATTTTTTTTTTAATTTAGGAAAAAGTGTTTTATCATTATACAAATTTTGGAATGTTACATCCAAAGGCACAATATCAAAAAACATGGAGGAGACCCCAAATGAATAAAAATGTATAGGAGCTACATTTTTGTGGTGGGAATTTTTAGGCACCGATGTATACCAACATTTCTGGCACAAACTGTATATTATATAGGGAAAAACCTTCAATTTTTATTTTTATAAAAAATAATCACTTTAATTCCGGACACTTTCACCCCCTTCCCGCCCAGGACAATTTATCAACTTTCAGCGCTGTCACATTTTGAATGACAATTGCGCGGTCATGCAACTCTGTACCTATATGACATTTTTTATAATTTTTTTTCACACATATATAGAGCTTTCTTTTGGTGGTATTTTTTTTGTTATTGCTAAATTAAACAAAAAAAAAAATACTGTAAATTAACAAAAACAAAACACATTTCGGCCAAAATATACTCTGCTACATTTCTTTCCAAATCGGTGTATATTAGTCTGTAGGAAGGTTAGAGTCCATAAACTATATATATATATATATATATATATATATATATATATATATATATATATATATATATATATACACAGTATCTGAAAATTGATCAATCCTGATGTATTGATCTAATTTTATGAGGCACGAAAACACCAGGACAGTACAAATATCCCCCAAATAACACCTTTTTGGAAGGTAGACAGTCCAAAGTATATAGCAAGAGGCATGTTGATTTTTTTGTAAGAAAAAAATGTATGAAGAAATGTTAAAAAAAAAATTTAAAAAAATGTTTTCACAATTTTACATTTTTTTTTTTTTTACGTACTTTCACCAGTGCATTACATTGATCATATTTCATACTATAACTGGTGTGGCAGTGATCAGGGACACTGACTGGTGACAATATTTAAAAAATAATAATAATAATAATCTTTTTTCAATTTTTTTATTTTTTATTACATCTTCTTTTTTTTTTTTTCTTTTTTTTTTTTTACATACAGTGCTACGCTAACACTGTACTACTCTGGGGAGGTGAATGGAATGAATGAATTTTTATTTATTTATGTATTTCTTTTTTTACACACTATGATAAGCAACCACTTTTTTCGAATGAAAACTATTCATTCAGTGTTTACCATTGTGATTAGGTGTGATTGGCAACAGCTAATCACATGGTACAGATGGGCTGTGATTGGCCCTGTACCATGTGATCATATCTGGAACACCCGGTGGCTTCTGCTGCATCACTTCCGGTTCTGGCCAAAGATCACTTCTGGTTCCAACCTAACTTCACTTCCGGCTGCCGCATAACCATTCCCATTGCGTTTTGGTCCTTGCAACTTTGTCATAGGGGTAGTCTGACGAAGTCACAAGGAAGAAATGCATTGGGTGGGGCTATATGGCAACTGGAAATGACGTCCGGCCAGAACCGGAAGTGACGTGGTGGAAGCCACCGAGCGTTCCAGATGTGGTGAGAGATTGAGGAGATCTTGATGTGGTTTGATGTTTTTTTCTTTTTCCAGAAAGCTGGATTTTGTGTTTATTATTATTTTTTATTGTTTTATAGTGTGTGATTGTGTTGGGACATTAGAGTGTAAGCTCCTGTGGTGCAAAGACTGATATGAGTGATATAATGTTCTCTGTACATTGCTGTACAATAGTTTGATGCTTTATAAATAAATTATGTATGAAATGTTCATTTTACCTTATCTTCATTGATTAGCCTGCAGTGTATGTGGTTGGCTAGTATAACCTTCCTCTTCTAATCTAGCTGTGTCTAACATATATTCTCTCTCTTTCATGCAGATACTTTGCGTTACGGAGGAATGTTCTATTATGTACCAGATTGCACTCAAGCACGAAGAGTGCATCAACCATGAGGACTATTTCAATGATACGGCAGGTAAGACCAAAGCAGTCGTCATCTCCCTTTATAAAAAAGCACAGCCTGGGTCTGATCCCAGAGCATTTCTTAGTGCTAAACCTTCCTTAGTAGATGATGACTTTTTGTGGTATAGGAGCACTGAACCTTACAGTGATTTGTTTGTAACGTTTTATGTAGCGTGCAGTTCCTGGAGCGGAGGCGGTTCACCAACCACCGTGGTGTCCCGCTGGACCCTTGGAGGAGATTACTCAAAAAATTTAACAGCGCTACACTACGGTCAATAAAAGATTTTTTTTTCTGCAAAAAAAGACATCATGTTTCAGGGGCTCAAAACATTCCTCTTCATTAGGGCTTATAGAGCAAAAACTATAAGGTGAGGGATACTGTCCTGGACTGTAAGCTGGAACCCAAGTAAAGATCATGCAGTTGCTTGGACAAGGGCAGCCTGTCAAGGACAGTATCTTCTACCCTATGGTTATTGCTCCACTGGCCCTGATGAAGGGGGAGAGTTAAGCTCCCAAAACACAATGCCTACGAAGTGCTGGAGGCAGCTTACCAGATGTTCAGGGACCCATCCTTGGTTGTTCATTTGGTTTGGCTTCTGTATGGAGTGCCTGGTGGCCATTTGTAGCATTTGGTGCGCTACCCTATGGTTATTGCTCTACAAGCCCCGATAAGGGGGAGTGTTAAGCCCCCAAAGCATGATGTCTTTTGTTGCAGAATAAAACCATTTATGAACTGTACAAACTAGTGTGACACTTCCATGTTTTCAATATTTTGAGTAATCTCCTGCTTACAGGACACCACAGTGGTTGGTTGGATGGTGGTTGGATATGATGAGTACTAAGTACTAGAGAAAGCTTACACAATGCCCAGGGACCCATCCTTGGTTGTTGATTGAGTTTGGCTTCTGTATGGAGTCAGGGAGTGGTCTCTTGGTATGGGTTGTGGATAGAGTGCCTGGAGTCTAATGGTGGCCATTAGTTTCATTAGATGAGCTGGCTTTCTCTTCAGCTGCTAAGAGGGAATAGGGTTGTGGCTCTCCAGATAATCCAGGAGGATGGCCGGGGGCTCGGCCCAATGTGAATGGGCCATTGCAAAAGCTTTTGAGGTCTCCCGAATATTTCCTGGGAGTCAACAAGGCAAATTATGTTGGCTACCATTGGGTATGGCTTCTGTATGGAGTTGTCTCTTAATGTGGATTGTGGATGGAGTGCCTGGAGTCTGAAAAGGGCATGTTGGCTATTAGTAGCATTAGATGTGCTGGCTCTGTGTTTGCTGCTAAAATTTAAAAAAAAAAAAAAAAAATCAGGCAAAAAATCTGGTTAGTTGGTTGGTCTGTTAAAAAAGGAAGTATGGGTTTGTTTGTTTGGTTTTTTTTTTAAATCATACTTTTATATACATTTTTTATATATACCTAAGCGGATGCAGCTTTGGTCCCCCACCGCCTCTAAGGGTGAGAACTGAGTGATCAAACACCGCTGATCGCTCAGTTCTCAGAGCTAACAACTTCCTATGTTCTGTGCTGTTATCAGTTACATTGTTTGCAGTTATCTCTGAGGACTACAGAAACCCATCCTCTCTTTATCATGGAGCTGAGGAGAGGGGGAGAGATGTTTTTGTAGGCCTAACATACGTTCTCACCTAGGGTGATAATGCTGGCTCTCCATAGATATACTTTAGTGAGCGTTGTCACCAGAGGCGTACCTGGAACCTTCAGGGCCCCGGTACAAGAAGCCATGAAGGGTTCCCCTGACCACCCCCCCCCCATCCTTCCATTCTAGCCTTCCATCCTTTCAGACACAGCTGATCACGGTATAGGACCAATCACAGCAGCCCTTTACCGTGTGGTCAGCTGATCACATGTAAACAGACTTGCCGGTTATCGGCAGTCCTTTCCTCCCACGCTGTGTCTGTGTGAGGATCGGAGAGCTGTTAACTGGCAAGAGTGTCAGTACATTGTTTACACTGATCATCAGTACAGCCCCATCAGTGCCCATCAGTGTAGCCTATCAGTGCTCATCAATGCCCCTATCAGTGCCCATCAGTGTAGCCTATCAGTACTCATCAATGCCCCCTTTCAGTGCCCAATCAGTGCAGCCTCTCAGTGACGCCTATGAGTGCTCATTAATGCTGCCTATCAGTGCGTCCTCAACTGGACTCTGAGCTGAGAGCCATTCTCCCATACAGCCCAGAGCCTACATTGACAGTTCTCCCTCCCTCCTCCCTCGCACGGATGGGAGAGGTGAGAGGTGACCTGCTCCTTCTCCTCCTGCGCCCTCTCCTCCTGTGTGCATCGCGGGAGATGTGAAGCTGAGCAGTTTAATGATCAAATTCAGCTGCTTAGCTTCACACTTTCCACGGTGCACACAGGGGGAGAGAATGGGAGGAGAAGAATCAGATCGGCTCTCTCCTCTCCCATCCATGCAAGGGAAGAGGGAGAGGGAACTCTCAGTGTAGACTCTGAGCTGTATGAGAGAGACGCTCTTAACTCAGAGCCCTGCAGCCACTAACCCCACTGGGGCCCGCCTGTGGTGGAACACCAGGGCCCAGTGCGACCTTAGTGACCCTGGTAGTTCCGCCACTGTTTGTCACCCTAGGGCAGGAAGCGTGTTACTGGCAGGATCACCAGGTGAGAATAAAGAGGGAAAAAAAGCATGAAAAATTAAAATTAAAGCAGCTGCTACATATAAGGATTGGTAAGCTGCAAAATATATATTTTTTTTGTTCCTGGGTTTAGATACCCAGGTCTTTTTTTAACCACTTGCCGACTGGGCCACAGCCGTATGACAGCTACAGCATGGCCGGCTAATTCTGGGAGGGTGTAAAATGACGTTCTCCCATGAACGAGCTTCTCGCACGCCCCCTGTTGCGCCCATCCGGCTGTGTCCATGACCGCCAGGTTCTCGGGACCCGGTGCGTCATGGACTGGGGTAAAGGGCCAATCCCAGTGGCTCTTTACCACATGATTGTTCCATCCAATGACAGAGCGATCACTGTCAACAAAGCAGCGTCATGTCCGGTTCTCTCCTCTTCTCGCACCGATCGTATGAGGAGATGAGGGAGAAGCCGCAATGTGATACTGCTTGTGTTTTTTGTTTTTTTTTTATTCCAAGTGCCCATCAGTGCTCTACAGTGTCACATCAGTACCAAGCAGTGCCCCTTTAGTACCCAGCAGTGACACATCTGTGCCCCAGCAGTGCCCCATCAGTGCACATCTGATTTTTTTTTTATTATTTAAATCAGATTTTTTGGATTTTAATCAAATTTATTTTAATAAATTGCTTTTGAAGTAAAGATCTATCTAAAGAGTTTTCTATTTAAGATACATTAATACTTTTGTTTATTCAGTATGAAATGGAGCTTAGTTATGTAGCATGAGGTTATATATTCTGCAATATTTATATTTTTGATAAACTCAATCAATGAATCCAAGCTCTGCAAGCTGAGATAACCTGCACTGCATTGATGTATTCACACAATTTCATAGTAACTATGGGATAAAACAAAATTCCGGAATATTCCTTTATCCCATTGTTTTGCAAATTTATGTACAGTACAAACTGTATGATTGTTTGGAGAGAAATGCATCTGTACCAGGCTCTAAGTGTGAGGAGGAAGGGCAAGCCATAAAAATGAAAGTGAAAGCAGCTAATAAACCTTTGTGATCTTTCTGCATATAGCTTGAAGTGCTTTATTCCTCCCTTGAGGAGCAAAATGGCAGCAGGCCATAAAAGAGACCCAGTTTGGAATATTTACTAACCTGACAGCTTATTTTTCTAAATCGGAAACCTTCATTTTGTTTGCAAATATTAAAGATTCTAACTACCAATGAGTCCTTACATTTAAAGAGCACCTGTCATTTCAGATCCATCATGGCAGCGCCTGTTAGCGGGCGTCCACTCACCCGCTGCCGCCACGTTCCTCACCTTGTTGTGTCACTGCCGCATCACCAGCCATCCCATTAAAGTGAATGGGACTGTCGGTGAGTCAACATTGGGTCAGAGATAGGGTTGCCACATCATCCCTTTCATCCAGGACACATATGAATTCAGGTTCTGAGGCTGATTTAATGCAGATAAGGCACCAAGCGAGTTTAATTACCACCTTAATCAGCCACAGAAACTGTCTAATGTGTGTCCTGGATTAAAAGGATGATGTGGCAACCCTAGTCAGAGGAGGAGCCGCTGTGGGACAGAGATGATAGTTGCTCTTTAAAAATGATGATTTAAATCAAGCCTCTTTACTAGTGATTTAAATCAAATTCACCCTGGCCCTATCAGTGCCACATCAGTGCCCAGCAGTTCTCTACAGTGCCCCATCAGTTCACATCTGTGCTCTACAGTGCCAAGTCAGTGCCCATCAGTGACCTACAGTGCCACATCTGTGCTACATAAGTGCCACTAAAATGCCCATCTGTGCCAATACAGTGCCCATAAGTAAGTGCTCATTAGTGCCACCCTATCAGTGGATCCTCATCAGTGCCCGTCAGGGCCGTAAAAAATGCATAGAAAAAGGCATTTTCATTTTCTTTCCACAGTTTTCAAGAACTTGTGGAAAAAAAATGACACATTCAAAAGACTCATTATGCCTCGTAGAATATACATTGGGGTGTTTGCTTTCCAAAATGGGGTAATTTTGTGGGCTTTTCCATTGTCCTGGTGCTCCACGGCAGTGGTACTCAACCCTGTCCTCAAGTACCCCCAACAGGCCATGTTTGCAGGTTTTCCTTTATCTTGCATAGGTGCTTTAAATCAGAGTCAATGGCTTGGTATTTTGAACAGCTATTTTAGGTAAGAGAAATTCCCAAAACATGGCCTGTTGGGGGGTACTTGAGGACAGGGTTGAGGATCACTGCTCCAGGGCCTTCAAAAGTGTGATAGGTCATCAGGAAATTATATGTGTAATTTTATGCTTTTAGAACACCTGAAGGTGCTCCCTGCATGTTGGGCCTCTGTATGTGGCCATGGTGTGTAAAAGTTTTACACATGTGGTATCGACATACCCAGGAGGACCAGTAGAATGTGTTTTGTGATGCAGTTGCAAGTATGCATATGCTGTGTGTGAGAAATAATCTGTTAATATGACAATTTGGTGAGGGGGAAAAAAAATCCTCATTTTGCAAAGAAACGTGGCAAAAAAATGACAACATGATAAATCTCACCATGCTTCTTACTAAATATCTTGGATTGTCTACTTTCCAAAAAGGGGTAATTTGGGGGGTATTTGTACTGTCCTGGCTTGTTAGAGTGATCAATTTTCAATGATTGGCACTATAGCTTGTGGACTCTATAACATTCACACAGACCAAATAATATACACCGATTTGGGTTATTTTTTACCAAAGATATGTAGCAGTAAAAATTTTGCCCACAATTTATGAATAAAAATGACTAATTTGCAAAATTTTATAACAGAAACAAAGAAAAATATATATTTTTTTACATAATCATCGGTCTATTTTTAATTATAGCGCAAAACATAAAAAAACCCAGAGGTGATGAAATACCACCCAAAAAAAAGCTCTATTTGTGTGAAAAAAAGGACAAAAATGTCGTATGGGTATGGTGTAGCATGACTGAGTAATTGTCATTCAAAGTGTGACATTACTGAAAACTGAACACTGGCCTGGTTAGGAGGGGTGTATATGGTTAAAAATGTATATATAAAATAAATAAAAAAATCAGGTAAGTGATTTGTCACATCACTCAATTTGCCTTGGTGTGCTCGATGGGGGTCTTTAGACCATAATATTTTTGGAAGGCCAGGACAGATGTGAATGGAAGCTGAATTATATATTGCTGCTACATAATTTCAGAAAATGAGTTATTTACGTAGTATTTAGGATGTACAAAGGGGCCCCCCTCCCGGGCCCTCCCCGGTGTGAAGTGATCAGCAGGCAGTAAAGTTATTCGCACCAACTTTTCAC
>JBBGZY010002122.1:787500-882500 GCA_037952925.1 Lithobates clamitans | reverse complement strand
TCTTTTTTCTTATATTAGTACCTCCTCATCAGTACCACTTAATCAGTGCCCATAATTGCCGCCTCATCAGTGCTGCCTCATCAGCGCACATCAGTGAAGGAGAAAAATTACTTTTAACTTTAAAACTAACTTTACAAAATTTACTGTCAGAAACTAAGAAAAACTTTTTTTTTTCAAAATTATCAGTCCTTTTTTTTTTTTTTTAATAAAAAACCCAGGAGTGATTAAATACCACCAAAAAAAAGAAAATCTGATCATCAGAAGGCAGGGGGTGGGGATCTGATGTCATACGCTGCACAACATAGAGCTGAGTGTAATCTGAGACCACAGAAAAGCCTTTCTTTGTGTGAAGAAAATGACAAAAATGTCATATATGGCTACAGTGTTGTGTGACTGCGCAATTGTCATTCAAAGTGTGACAGCGCTGAAGGCTGGAAAATGGCCTGGGCAGGAAGGGGGTAAAAGTGCTCAGTATTGATGTGGTTAAACCCCATGCTTTCCCTGATATGAAATCTCTTTCTTGTTTCACAATCGGCACCTGTAGTAGTCCTGTTATTTAGGCGAAGCGCGTATGTATTAATGTCTGAATGTCATTAGTCACAGCCCAGCGTCCTCTCGCTGCATTCGCCTGTCAATTGAGAATTGTTCCACTTTGCTGGGAATTGTGAGGCGTTATACATTTTAACTTCCAGCCATGCGAGCTGCAGCCCCGTAATAGGAAGCGTCTCAAAATTCATAAATAAGAAAAGCTCTTATTTGACCTTTTTTCTCCCAAGGAAACATTGGTGCTTTATATGTTGCAATTAAGTTTCATTTCATTTGTAACTCTTTATAATTTTTGATACATTTCTTTCCATGTTGAAGTGTCTAATCATACAATTGAGATTGTTCTCTTGATTGCTTACTCTGCACACTTAATAAGCATTGTCTGCGTTCGCAGTCACAGCTCGTGCTCATTGGTTTAGACAGAAAATCATCCGTCTCTTTCCAAAATAAGATACGGGTCACAGAAAGCCCGTCTCACACTTGAGATAAATACGTCTTCATTATATCTTAAAGTGATTGTAAGGCTTTGTTTTTTTTTTTTGTTATTTTTTAATAACAAACACGTCATACTTGGCTCCACTGTGCAGTTCGTTTTGCACAGGGTGGTCCCCTGGCGGCTCTCGCGGCTCTTCCCCGCATCGTATAACCCCCTAGGAGCAGCGCTCTCCCGGGGGGGGGTTTACCTTGCGGGCGCGCTCCCGAGTCCAGCATTCGGCGTCCATAGACACTGAATGTAGGACTCGGCCCCTACAAAGAGAACTGTACTCTTTGAATGGATGTAGAGAAGAGAGGGCTGCAGATAAACAGGTACAACTTATGTAGGAGGATTTGTTTCATTTCTGTGTATCGCCCGAGGCCAGTCACTTGACTGGGTATATGGAAGGATTTACAGCCAGTTTACCAGTTTGCATTTCTTTGGCGGCTCCATATTAATTTGAGGCGCAGCTCAAGAATTACCTGTTTTTATCACCTGTTTTAACACAACCATGTTATTTAAACCTTGCCGTCAATGATCATCTGCATTTGTCCAACCTTCCGTGCATTCGCTCTATTAATAACGCAGCAATTGCTGCCTCTCAGCTCTTTAATTCCGCTCTGCTAAAGTTCCTTTAGGCATTCGAGGGAGATCTCCAGATGTCATAGATCTTCCACGAGGGCTATTCCCCGATCTGGGGAATCCTTTAAAGTTTAAGGTCAAAGACGTTCAAATGTATTTTTTTTTTTAATGTTTTTTTTATGTGTTTTAATGTACTTATTTTAATGTATTTATTATTATTTATATGTATTATGTATTTTATATATATGTATATTTATGTATATTATATATGTATATTATGTATATTAAATTTTTTTTTTTAATTTTAATGTATTTATTTTAATGTATATGTATTTGTATGTAATTATTTTAATGCATTTATTTTTAAATGTAAAACTGTATTTATTTTTTTTAAATGTGTTTTATTTTATTATATTTTTTTATGTAATTATTATTAATAATTTTTTTATATGTTAGCATGTATTTATTTTTATATATTTTGTATTATATATTATATATATTTTATATATATATATATATATATATATATATATATATATATAATATATAATACAATATATATTATATTATATTACAATTATATACAATTATATATATACAATTATATTATATTATATTTATATATATATATATATAATACAAAATATATAAAAATAAATACATGCTAACATTAAAAAAAAAAAAAAAATATATATATATATATATATATATATATATATATATATATATATATATATATATATATATATATATATATATATATTTTTTTTTTTTTTATTTTGTATTATATATTTACATTCAATGCACAGGTTCTGCACATTGGTTGTACTTTTCTGTCTGATCCTTGTCACAATGCTGCAGGTCCAGGAAGCCGTCGACTCAATAAGACTCAATAAAAAACAATGCACTCCCTGTGTGGCTGATATCTTTGTTGTCATTAAGCAGGGAGACTGAGTGATTTGTTGTTCCAACTAGTGGCTTATTTGCAATTCTCTGTTTTTAATAAAGGAACATCAAGGTTCATTGTTAATGGTACCCCAAATGCATCAAGCGCTCCAAAACATTCTAAGCTCAATAGAACGTTAACTACTGACTACTGTACCACTTTACTTTGTGCATAGGGGGAAACCCATGGAAATGAATGGGCTGGCCTACAGCCATGGCAAAAAAGTTTTGAAAATGACACAAATATTAATTTTCGCAAAGTCTGCTGCCTCAGTGTTTATGATGGCAATTTGCATCTACTCCAGAATGTTATGACGTGTGATCAGATGAATTGCAATTAATTGCAAAGTCCCTCTTTGCCATGAAGATGAACTTAATCCCATTAAAAAAAACAAAAAACATTTCCACTGCATTTGTGAAGAAGGCTTCAGGGTGCCCAAGAAAGTCCAGCAAGCGCCAGGACCATCTCCTACAGTTGATTCAGCTGTGAGATCGGGGGGCACCACCAGTGCAGAGCTTGCTTAGGAATGGCATCAGGCAGGTGTGAGGACATCGGCACACACGGTGAGGAGAAGACTTTTGGAGGATGGCAAAGAAGGACGGCAAAGAAGCCACTTCTCTCCAGGAAAAACATCAGGAACAGACTGATATTCTGCAAATTGGCACAGGGATTGGACTGCTGAGGACTGGGGTAAAGTCATTTTCCCTGATAAATCCCTTTTCCGATTTGTTTGGGGCGTTCAGGAAAAAACTTGTCCGGAGAAGAAAAGGTGAGCGCTACCATCAGTCCTCTGTCATGCCAACAGTAAAGCTTCCTGAGAACATTCATGTGTGGGGTTGCTTCTCAGCCAAGGGAGTGGGCTCACTCACAGTTTTGCCTAAGAACACAGCCATGAATAAAGAATGGTCCAAAAACATCCTCCAAGAGCAACTTCTCCCAACCATCCAAGGAAAGTTTGGTGAGGAACAATGCCTTTTCCATCATGATGGAGCACCTTGCCATAAAGCAAAAGTGATAACTAAGTGGCTTAAGGAACAAAACATCGACATTTTGGGTCCATGGCCAGTCAACTCCCCAGACCTTAATCCCATTGAGAACTTGTGGTCAATCCTCAAGAGGCTGGTGGACAAAAAACCCTCCACAAATTGACAAACTCCAAACATTGATTACGGAAGAATGGGCTGTCATCAGTCAGGATGTGGCCCAGAAGTTGATTGACAGCATGCCGGGGCGAATTGCAGAGGTCTTGGAAAAGAAGGGTCAACACTGCAAATATTAACTCTTTGCATAAACTTCATGTCGTTGTCAATAAAAATCTTTGACACTTATGAAATGCTTGTAATTATACTTCATATCGTAACATCTGACAAAAAGATCTAAAAATACTGAAGCAGCAGACTTTGTGATAAATAATATTTGTGTCATTCCCAAAACTTTTGACCACAGCTGTAGGTGTATAGCATGACCAAAAGAAAAAAAAAAAACTTGCAAAAACAAACATATGCGCAATGCCTGCTGTGAATGGGGCCAAAAAGATAAAATAGAAGAGGCAGCCTGATCAGCATCAGCTGGACCATTTATGAAACGTGTGTCGTGTGTCATTCATTGTTCGTGGCACCCTCAAACAAGCAGACATGGCTCGCAGCTCGAAACAGGTGCATGAGCTACTTTGTCACGTGTGCCTCACTTAGGGGCAGCCAATTGAAAGTAATGGGCTGTGGTATGCGTGTAACATAAAAAACATTTGCATGTGCGGTGCCTGCCGTCAATTGGGCCAAAAAAAAAACAACGTGAAGAAGAGGGAGCCTGATCAACTCAAGCTACATCAAAACCATATGGGATTCTATAGTTATTGCCCCGCCCCTGAGGAGCTGAACATATGTGAAATCTTTAAATTACTTTATGGCCTTAAATTTTAAACAAGCATTTTGAATGGCTAAGACCCTTTTCTCTCATTCTACATGATACTGGGTTGTGTTCAAATATATTTGAGTTATTTATATCATTTATTATTATTGTTATTATATTTATCCATAAAGCTTTACAAAGTGCATTGAGCCATTCAGTTCCTTACCCCAGAGGAGCTCATAATCTAATGTTCCTGCTAGCAATGACCCTTTTTTTTGTTTTGTTTTTTTAAACCTTTATTTTATCTTGATGTCAGATAAGTGGTTAATGAAACGGAAAAATGTACAGAAGAGATATTGCCTGATATGTAAATGGTCTACATTTGAATGTTATCGGCACAAATCAAATTCATTCCATGTGACAAGTCGGCGGAGTAATGTCATTTTTATGGAGTCATTAAGTGTCTTCGATGGAGCCGTCTACAAATATATTCTGTCAGCCGCAACATCAGTGAATCAGCTCCAGCTTAAACAATAATTGGATAATCGGCGCAATGAGCCGCTCCCGATGAGACATACGTTTTCACCGCACTTTCACTCGCCTAAAACTCGATTATATTCAGATTGCTGCTATATTTTGTCATTACACAGAATTACAGTGAAATAAACTTTACGCTTCCGACGTAAAAAAAAAAAAGAATGATAATCGGGAGCTTAAAGGGCAACTCCGGTGATATTTCGGCTTTGTGTAGTGTGGAGGCATTAGTCCAAATCAGTGGCGGCCTGTCCATTAGGTGAGGCGGCCCCCCTAATCTATGCGTCTGGCCCCTAATCTAGACACGGGGCGCCGGACGCATGGATTCCATTTTTTTTTTTTTTATAGAAGCACATGATTAGAGCCTGAGGCTCTAATAGGCTTCCAAAAAGGGTGGGCTTGCCGCCATGGAGGAGGAGGAGACACGAGAAGCAGCTGAAGCTACTAGATGGGGTAAGTGTAGGGCTGGTGGGGGGACGGACGAGCGACCAATAGACAGACTGACCACGGCGGGGGGGGGGGCGATTTGGTGATGGGTGTATTGTTTGCCGCCCCCCTGCCCCAAAATATACAGCCACCAGCCCAGGGCCATCTTTAATATTGATTGGACCCTGGGCAAACATTTTCTTTGGCCCCCGCGAATCCACTTATTAACTATTTGCAGGGAAGTGCAGGCTCAAGGGGAAGCTGCATTGGGTCCCACAACAGTGACTAGACCCGGGGCAGCTACCCCTTTTGCCCTGTGTTAAGGATGGCCCTGCAACAGCCACCACTGGATGAGCGACCAACGGAGAGATCGACCGTGTGTGTGTGTGTGTGTGTGGGGGGGGGGGTTGGCGACGGGTGTATTTATTGCTGCTCCCCCCCCAAATATACAGGCACCAGCGCAGGGCCGTTTTTTAATATTAATTGGACCCTGGGCTCACATTTTCTTTGACCCTCCCTAATCCACTTATCAAATATTTGCGGGCAGTGCAGGCTCAAGGGAAAGCTGCATTGGGTCCCACAACAGTGACTGGGCCCGGGGCAGCTTCCCCTTTTGCCCTGTGTTAAAGACGGCCCTGCACCAGCTGCTACTGGTCCAAATGCAAATAAGTTTCACATTGTGGAATGAAACTTGTTATGTGGAGTGCAATGACTGCAGTTCGGCATCTCTCTAATATAAAGGACATCAAGGGAGAGGAAATCTGGGGGTGAAAGCTAAGTAGGTGCATAGTCCCATTGGTTTTGGAATCCAAAAGTATTTATTGTATAATAAAAAAAATATTGTACAGGCCAATGTGTTTCAGGGGTTCACAAAACCCCCCATCATGAGGGTTAAAGAAATATGAAATAATTATAAGCAGATAATAATATAATGGAGAATAGTTATGAAAAAAATAAAAGGAATTATAAGTAGTAAAGTGTAATAAAAAATGTAATTATGTACAATAAGTAAAATGTAATAAAAAAAAAATAATGTCTTTGTAACTTTTGGAATGTTTGGTGTTCTCATATTTTATTGGCCCACCTACGGTTATCTTTACTTAAACACTTAAGGACCGGGCCTATTTTTTTTTTTGCTTGAAAATTACTTAGAACCCCCAAACATTATATATGATTTTTTTATAACACCCTAGAGAATAAAATAGCGGTTGTTGCAATACTTTATGTCGCACTGAATTTGCACAGCGGTCTTACAAGCAAACTTTTTTTTGGAAAAACACTTTTTTTATTTAAAAAACAAGACGACAGTAAAATTAGCTAAATTTTTTTTATATTGTGAAAGATAATGTTTCGCCGTGTAAATTGATCCCCAACATGTCATGCTTCAAAATTGCGCCCGCTTGTGGAATGGCGACAAACTTTTACCCTTAAAAATCTGCATAGGCAACATTTAAAAATTTCTACAGGTTACATGTTTGGAGTTACAGAGGAGGTCTAGCACTAGAATTATCGCTCTCGCTCTAACGATCGCGGCGATACCTCACATGTGTGGTTTAAACACCGTTTTCATATGCGGGCGCGAATTACGTATGCGATCGCTTCTGCGCGCGAGCTCGCCGGGGCGCTTATAATTTTTTCTTTTTTTTATTTGTTTAACTTTTCTTTTTTATTTTCACACTGTCTCTTTTAAAAAAAAAAAATGTTTGGGTCACTTTTTTATTCCTATTAATACAAACATCCCTTGTAAAAGAAAAAAAAGCATGACGGGACCTCTAAAATATGAGATCTGGGGGTCAAGAAGACCTCAGATCTCATATTTACACTAAAAAGCAACAAAAAAAAGGTATTAAAAAAAATGAAATGTGTTAATTTTTTTTTTGTAAAAAAAAAAAAAAAAAAAATTCCCCTTGAAGAGCATTGGGCGGAAGTGACGTTTGACGTCGCTTCCGCCCTCCAATGCTATGGAGCCAAGCAGGGGCCATCTTTCCCTCACTCTGTATCCAGGCAGTGAGGGGAGCGGACGCAATTGTCTCTGCCACTACCGACGGCTCCGGTCAACGGTGGAGAGGACCGAAGCGCGGCGGGGGGGAGGGGCGCCCCTCTCCCGCCCCTGATAAAAGTGATCTTGCGGCGAATCCGCCGCTGAGACCACTTTTATCTGAAAGAGGACCGCCGGCTGTTTTTAAAAATATGGGGGTTATGACAGCTAGCTAAGTTGTTGAAGTGGTTGACATACTCAACAGGTATTTTACTTGCAGAAAATGTACTTAGCCTAAAATCTAAAAAAATGCAGTCACCATATCGAAGGAATTATACGTTGTAATATATGATATTATTTTTGTCCATGGTTTTAAACATTAAACATACTGTAAATTGCTGCGTGGGCTCTTGCCTCCTATACACCCCCCCCCCCATACACATTAAATATATTCCACTTAAGTGAAAATCTGTCTTGTCTTTGATTCAGCGGCAGCAATAGCACTTTACTGAACCCCCGGAGGAGCCCGGCGGCGAGGTGTGACCCGCAGTCCAGGCATCTGGTGGAGAATTACACAGCTGGAGCCAGGTGGCTTCTGCTCACGTTAAACCTTTTATCGGCAAAGCTCACCTCTCGGGAGGAATGGGGATCGTGATGTCTTTGTGTGTTTTGCCAATTCCTGCAGCACAGCAAATGTTATCTATGTGTGTATCCAGGCTCAGTGTGACCGGAATTCTATTTACTACTGGAATGCTGAATTCATCTGCAAGTACTGTGCTGAGTATGACATCAAATGTTTGATTCCAAATGACTATAATTCAGGATTCTTAGTGTCACTGGTCTCTAGTGAATGGATAGGCTGCATTCTCAGTGATGTCACCGGTCTCTAGTGAATGGATAGGCTGCATTCTCAGTGATGTCACTGGTCTCTAGTGAATGGATAGGCTGCATTCTCAGTGATGTCACCGGCCTCTAGTGAATGGATAGGCTGCATTCTCAGTGATGTCACTGGTCTCTAGTGAATGGATAGGCTGCATTCTCAGTGATGTCACCGGTCTCTAGTGAATGGATAGGCTGCATTCTCAGTGATGTCACCAGTCTCTAGTGAATGGATAGGCTGCATTCTCAGTGATGTCACCAGTCTCTAGTGAATGGATAGGCTGCATTCTCAGTGATGTCACCAGTCTCTAGCGAGTGGATAGGTTGCATTCTCAGTGATGTCACTGGTTTCTAGCGAATGGATAGGCTGCATTCTCAGTGATGTCACCAGTCTCTAGCGAATAGATAGGCTGCATTCTCAGTGATGTCACCGGTCTCTAGTGAATGGATAGGCTGCATTCTCAGTGATGTCACTGGTCTTTAGCAAATGGATAGGCTGCATTCCTGGTGATGTCACCGGTCTCCAGTGAAAGGATAGGCTCCATTCTCAGTGATGTCACCAGGCTTCAGTGAATGGATAGGCTGCATTCTCAATGATGTCACCGGTCTTTAGCAAATGGATAGGCTGCATTCCTGGTGATGTCACCGGTCTCTAGTGAATGGAAAGGTTGTATCCTTAGTGATTCTGTCGGTCCCTAGTGGATGGGCAGGCTGTATTGTTGGGGGGCTGTGATGAAATATCAGGGGTTTAAACAGACACCTAATGTCTCACTTTTTAGACAGAAAAAGGAGATTGAGGACACAGCCCTCAATCTCCATCTCTGCAGCCTCAGCTGCACAGAATGAATGTACAGGGCTTCCTGTTCATTCACAAGCTGAAGCACAGTAAACACAGTTTACTATGTTTCAGTTATGAATGGTCACAGTAGCAACTGGTACCAATCACTCACTATGTTCATTCAGAAAACGAAGGGGCCGGTAAATGACATATCTACCATCCCCTTCCCTGCTCTCCATCCTGAAACATCCCCAGGCGGGGGAGGAAAGGGGGGAAGCTGGCAGCCCTGCAGGAGGGGGGGGGGGACCAGGGTAGCACATGGGGGTGGCTCAGGCAGCAGAGATAAAAGTAACCTGGACAGGTGGGGCAGTGAGGGAAGCATATACAGAAACCGATCCCCTCCATTTTCCTTCTACAGCCGCTGAATGCTGGTGGGAGGAAGAGGAGGAGAAGCTGGCTTTCAGAGGCTGCAGGAGAACGGAGGGGCTTGGTTCCTGTATATGCTGCCCTTACTGTCCAAGTGTAAAACCGAATGTGAGAGGGAAGGCCACAAGGGCCCCCCCCCCGGAGCATGGGCGGGGGGCACCATAGAAGTCATGCCAGTGCTGGAACTAAAAAAAAAGGAGAAAGATCATTGAAAGGATTGGTCTAGTTTTTTGTTCTAAGTAAAGTGACACATGCAAGAGTTGACACAGCTGCACACCCCAAAAAAGCATTGCAAAATTACCGTAGTGGAAAAATTTCCCCAGGGGGCTTTTAAGCAGCAAAATATTTCTGAAACAATGTTTAGTAACCATGTTTAGTAACATTATTATTTAATTCAGACATAGAATGCATTACATAAATACAATCAATATCACATAAAATTTCCAGTAGTCGACATCAGCAACAACAAAGGACCATCTCCCATGGCAATCAATTCATTGAAAAAGTTCATAATTGTACAGTTACATTGTATCAATGCTATCAATATGAATCCCCATGAATACCCCTACATAAAATTTCCAGTAGTCGACATCAGCAACAACAAAGGACCATCTCCCATAGTTTTTTTGTTCTTTCCTTTTCAAGTGACTTTATTTTTAAACTTTTCGAATTCCCTGCACAGCGGTGTAAATATGCATAAAATAGAATAAATGCAATAAAATTCACCACAACTCTTAAACTAATGAATTTAATAAAACATTTCCCCGTCAACTTCCTGAGCAGATTCAGCCTTTAGGGATTTGCTGGGAAAAAAAAAAAGTCACTTTTTTAACAAGAATATTTTCATTTCTATGTTTAAAGCATTTTATGCCCATTACTTATTTATAGTTATTAAAAATACATGCGTAAATCTACGTTCCCAACACTTATTTTGGCTGCCGTTGCTAAAACACTTTTTTTCCAGGGATGCAGGATACTGTAAGCGTGAAAAACTCTGAAAAAAAAGCGACTTCTCTTTGTTCCGCAAGGAAGATGAAGAAGAGTTCTAGTTTTAAAGTGAGAAAAAAAACAGAAAATGAATTGCCATAATTCTTTCACAAAAATCATATATATCCTGACTCTGGATTTTGTCTTTTCTGGGGGGGGGGGGGGTTGCTTGTTTTTTTTTAGATCCTCTAAGTACCTTTATCCTCTTGACGCCAAATCACGTACCTAGTACGTCATGACTCCATGTGGCTGTACCGGGGAGATCACCCCGATTATTATTTTTTTTAGAGCGGATGGTCCACTCTCTTGTAATAGCAATCGGAGCAGCCACAGTGAGGGAAAAAAAGTATTTGACCCCCTGTTGATTTTGTACGTTTGCCCACTGACAAAAAAAAAATGATCAGTCTTTAATTTTAATGGTCGGTTTATTTTAACAGTGAGAGACAGAACAACAACAAAAATATCAAGAAAAAAACGCATTTCAAAAAAAGTTATAAATTGATTTTGTATTTTAATAAATGAAATAAGTATTTGTTCCCCTATTAATCAGCAAGATTTCTGGCTCCCGGGTGTCTTCTATACAGGTAACGAGCTGAGATTAGGAGCACTCTTTTAAAGGGAGTGCTCCTAATTTCAGCTTGTTACCTGTATAAAAGTGTTAGAAATCATGAAATCAGACCGAGACAGAAGTACAGTTAAATCGCACTTGTTTAATAATAAAAGTAAAAAGAACAAACGTAGTCAAAACATAGCCAGAGTTCAGTAACCAGAACGGATAGTCAGACAAGCCAAATGTCAGGGAGCTGGAGATGAGCATAGTAAAACAGAAAGCAGGATCTGGAGCCAGAAGGGATGTCAGCCAAGCAAGTCTTTTAACAGGAATGCAGGAGATAGTCTCTGTGATGTTGACCAAGAAGAAGGCAGAGATCCTCTGGGCTGGACGGCTTACGTAGGCAGGACTGACGAGCTGGATATCATCAACAGCTAAGTAACTGTGGAGAGAGATAGGAGCTGGCAATTAGCTGACAGATGAGCGGCCAGCTCAGAGAAGGAAGGGCTGAGCCCAGACCTGACAAAAAGACACCTGTCCACAGAAGCAATCAATGAGATTCCAATCTCTCCACCATGGCCAAGACCAAAGAGCTGTCCAAGGACGTCAGGGACAAGATTGTAGACCTACACAAGGCTGGAATGGGCTACAAGACCATCGCTAAGCAGCTTGGTGAGAGGGTGTCAACAGTTGGTGCAATTATTGGCAAATGGAAGAAACACAAAATAACTGTCAATCTCCCTCGGTCTGGGGCTCCATACAAGATCTCACCACGTAGAGTTTCAATGATCATGAGAACGGTGAGGAATCAGCTCAGAACTACACAGGAGAATCTTGTCAATGATCTCAAGGCAGCTGGGACCATAGTCACCAAGAAAACAATTGGTAACACACTACGCCGTGAAGGACTGAAATCCTGCAGCGCCTGCAAGGTCCACCTGCTCAAGAAAACACATGTACAGGCCTGTCTGAAGTTTGCTAATGAACATCTGAATGATTCGGAGGAGAACCGGGGGAAAGTGTTGTGGTCAGATGAAACAAAATCGAGCTCTTTGGCATCAACTCAACTCGCCGTGTTTGGAGGAGGAGGAATGCTGCCTATGACCCCAAGAACATTATCCCCACCGTCAAACACGGAGATGGAAACATTATGCTTTGGGGGTGTTTTTCTGCTAAGGGGGCAGGACAACTTCACCGCATTAAAGGGACAATGGATGGGGCCATGTACCGTCAGATCTTGGGTGAGAACCTCCTTCCCTTAGCCAAGGCATTGAAAATGGGTCATGGATGGGTATTCCAGCATGACAATAACCCAAAACACACCGCCAAGGCAACAAAGGAATCTCTCAAGAAGAAGCACATTCTGGAGTGAGTGACTAGCCAGTCTCCAGACCTTAATCCCATAGAAAATTTGTGGAGGGAGCTGAAGGTTTCGAGTTACCAAACGTCAGCCTCAAAACCTTAATGACTTGGAGAGGATCTGCAAAGAGCAGTGGGACAAAATCCCTCCTGAGATGTCTGCAAACCTGGTGGCCAACTACAAGAAACGTCTGACCTCTGTGATTGCCAACAAGGGTTTCGCCACCAAGTACTACTGTAAGTCATGTTTTGCGAAGGGGTCAAATAATTATTTCACTCATTAAAATGCAAATAAATTTATACCTTTTTTTTGAGATGCGTTTTTCTGGATATTTTTGTTGTTATTCTGTCTCTCACTGTTAAAATAAACCGACCATTAAAAGTATAGACTGATCATTTCTTTGTCAGTGGGCAAACGTACAAAAACGTCCAAAATACTTTTTTCCCTCTCTGTATACTGTATGTGTATATGTGTGTGTATATATATATATATATATATATATATATATATATATATATATATATATATATATATATATATATATAAAATTTATTTTAATGTATTAAATTTTTTAGGATATACAGTGCAAATCAATTTATAATTTTTATATATATATATATATATATATATATATATATATATATATATATATATATATATATGTGTGTGTGTAAATGAATAATACATGTAAAGTGCTGTGTAAATTGACGGCGCTATATAAGTACCTGAAATAAATTAATATTTTTCTATATATTTTTGTATATACAGTATATATAAAACAATATAACGGCTAAATATAGTTTTGAGTTGGTTTTAGTGGCTGCACATTGCTGAGGCTATCCGTGTGCACGGAGCATGGAGAGCGTATTTTGCCCTCTCAAAAGATTTCTAAAAAGCGCCGGGAAATCACAAAGTTCATCACTGTTCACTGACTCCGCTTTGTGAAACGTTATGTAACATTTCTAGGCTAAATTTAGAAGCAAGAGTCACTAATTGGTTCAAGTAACTCAGGAAAAGCATGCTTCAATATCATTAGTAAAAAAAAAAAAAATAAAATAAAAAAAAAAATAAAATTTTTTTTTAGAAAAAGCTCCAGTATGTTATTTTATCGAGTCGCAAGGTCAGCGGAAACACCTAAAGCTAAAGTTTAATATGCTTATATTTTGCTTTCCCTGATTTTCTTTCGTCCTCCTTCCCCCTCCATCATAAACATGTAGAATCAAACCTTTTCTCCTTTCATTACATACCCTATTTTCAGACCCAGTGATGTCATCTCACTGGGTCTCTGTGCTTCTCTGTGAAATGCGGGCACAGATCATGTCTGGTGGGAAGGGCTGACTTGGGCACATATGCCGCAGGGTCTCTAGTAGGGAACCGGCAGAGAGACTTGGCATATCTGATCATGTGGAGGGCTGTAAGGTGGAGGAGGAGGGAAAAAAAAAAAGGAATGAATAAAAATTTAAAAAAATAAAATAATAAAAAGAATGAAAAAAAAATATATACAAATAATTCAAAAAATAAATAAAAAGAATGAATAAAATAAAATAAAAATCATTAACAAAATAAAAATAATGAAAAAAATTGAATAAAACAATGGAAAATTAAAAATTAAATAAAAAAGGTTTTACTTTTCCATATAATTTTGTCCTTTTTTTTCTTTCCCTAATGTGCAAGAGCCTCCTTATTCACTCCACGGCATGTGTGAATCCCCAACCGCTTTCTCTACAGCTAAAGGTCGGCGGGGGGGGAGTGGTTGAATAGCAGTAAAAGCGCTACTCAGCCCCAGGGTTTTAACCGCCCCTCACCAGCTATTGTGAATGAGCCCTTCGAAAGGGTTAGATGTGTTTCTAAATGCACAATATGTAGATGGTCATTCGTTTTATGAAAATAACACCATAAAATGTTAATTCAGGGATTACTTTGGGGTTCGGGAAGGTCTTTTCTTCGCTGTTGTAGCCGAATGATCTTTTTTTGCTTTCCTCTGGATCACCTGTGGGTTTAGGGTTCTACTTATTCATTCTTTTTTTTATTTATATTATTTTATGTTATTTAATTTTATTTTATGTTACTTTACCTTTACTTTACTTAATTTAACCTATTTTATTTTATGCCATTTTATTTTATTATGTTATTTTATTTTATTTTTTTACTGTATTTTTGTCTTTTGGTTGGACTCGGTTTGCTCGTTGTATTTTTTCTTTATTCTATGTAGCGGTTTGGAGGGGACCGTATGATGAAATGGCGTGCACGTGGCAGGTGGCCTTTAAAATATTAAGATAGTGTATACAAAGAAATTCATAGAATTGGAGGGGAAAGCAGTTTTCTGTTTAAGGAAGATAAAAGGCCCCTTCACTTTTCCATTGCGGGAAAACTTCTCTAAGGCAAAGAGCGGTCAGATATACAGTGTGGGTGGGGAGGAATCAGGAGAGAGGACCGCTTATGACTGGTTCCCTTTAAGGAAACCCTGTTGCATCTTTTTGGCCACCAGATGTCCTCAGTCTTCCAAGTTAAATGGCTCCCAGCATAATGAGTGAAAGGTGTCATGGCCCCACCCCCGAGGGGTCATCACCTTGGTGCCCTTCATTCATAATGTATTCACTTGTCGAGTGGTGATGACATCATTGCGTCGGTGCCTCTCTGCATTTACGGGGATTCAAGATCAGGAACAGAACTGGGGTCTGCATGTAACGTGACTGGCCACCACATGACACTGGAAAAAGGTAAGTATACTAAAAAAAACTGAAAATACAATGTGGGGAAGCCTGAAGTGGTGCTTTAATCTACACATACAGAGAGGCTTCTTTAGAGTAAGAGCTGTACAACTTGGAGTTTTATCTTCCTTTAACAGAAAATTGTTTTCCCCAAACTCTATGAATTTCTTTGTATACACTATCTTAATATTTTAAAGGCCACCTGCCATGTGCACACCATTGCGTCATACAGTCCCCTCCTAACAGCTGCATAGGATAAAGAAAAAATACAAGATGTGATTCTAAATGCACAATATGTAGATGGTCATTCATTTTATGAAAATAACATCATAAAATGTTAATTCAGGGATTGCCTTTAAGGTTCAGGAAGGACTTTTTCTTCCCCGTTGTAGTAAAATGATCTTTTTTTTGCCTTTCTCTGGATCAACTGTGGGTTTAGGGTTCTGCCGATTCAAAGTGTTTTTATTTTATTTTATTTTACTTTATTTTGTCTTATTTTATTTTTATTTTATTTTATTAATACATTTTTTTAACTTCTATATTATTTTTCTACTGTATTTTTGTCTTTTGGTTGGACTTTAAGCTTCAGGAAGGACTTTTCTTCCCCGTTGTAGCAAAATGATCTTTTTTTTTTTGCCTTTCTCTGGATCAACTGTGGGTTTAGGGTTCAGCTGATTCAAAGTGTTTTTATTTTATTTCATTTTATTTTATTTTACTTTATCTTTACTTTACTTTATTTTACTTTATTTTATCTTTTTTTACTTTATTTTATCTTCTTTTATTTTTATTTTATTAATACATTTTTTTTAACTTCTATATTATTTTTCTACTGTATTTTTGTCTTTTGGTTGGACTTTAAGGTTCAGAAAGGACTTTTCTTCCCTGTTGTAGCAAAATGTTCTTTTTTTTGCCTTTCTCTGGATCAACTGTGGGTTTAGGGTTCTGCTGATTCAAAATGTATCTTATTTTACTTTATCTTTACTTTACTTTTATCTTATTTTACTTTATTTTATATTATTTTATATTTATTTTATTAATATTTTTTTTTTAACTTCTATATTATTTTTCTACTGTATTTTTGTCTTTTGGTTGGACTCGGTTTGCTCATTGTATTTTTTCTTTATCCTACGTAGCTGTTTGGAGGGGACCGTATGATGAAAAGGTGTGCACGTGGCAGGTGGCCTTTAAAATATTAAGATAGTGTATACAAAGAAATTCATAGAGTTGAGGGGAAAACAATTTTCTGTTTAAGGAAGATAAAAGGCCCCTTCACTTTTCCATAGCGAGAAGGCGAAGTGCGGCCAGATATACAGTGTGGGTGGGCCTGGGATCCTATCTGCCATTTACATGTGACACTTACTTATTCTACTGTCACTCTTGCATCTTATATTATGCTAATCTGGCGAGCCGCATACCCGAGGAAAAAAAAAACGATCCCAGCTTCGGCGAAAGATAAACCGTTTTTTTTTTCTTTTCCAGCGTCAAGGGCAGGTCATGCGAAAACAATGCAATCCATACAAATATTTCTCTATGCAGACGGGTAAATCTGAAGGATAATGGAGATGCTGTGGAATGTTTTTCTGTTTCAATAATTTTTTATTGAACAAGCAATGCAATCTACATTTACAAACGCATGGCGTTTCTTTTAGCCTTGCAGAGTTATACATCTGAACAAATCGTATATTGAATGGCTTACAAGTAATGAAACAATAAACAGTTGTATCCAATTAGTTGGTCGCTAACCCTTTGAAGCATTTAAATACAAAGCATCCCTACTAAGTGGGACAGTGGGGAAGGGAGGTATACCCAAGGGGTTTATGACAGGTTAATCAGGCGTATGCCCTTCTAAGTTAGGGTAAAACAGTGGCTACACTCATTGTTAAGGCAAGCATCCAAAGTCATGAAAGTATAGTCAGGAAGAACCCATTTTCAGAGGGTATCAGCTGTAAAACCCAAAAATTGGCTTACTATCAGGACTCTGAACCTGCGACCTCTGCTGTGTCTAATAATGTCTCTTCAGCCACCTAGAATGCTGGACAGCTCCCTGGACAATTCCTTGAATGATCTTGCCTTGAACTTTGTTTCTCTTGAACCTTAAACTCTTTGCTCCTCTCATGAACTTCCTATTTAAGCCATGCCTTTGCACTTCCTGTTTTCCAGAATGTGCTCTTCTCCAGCCAACATTTTGCTCTTGTCACTCCTGCTACTGTCCGTATCTCAGCTACCACTCATTGCCGACCTTTGGATTGTTCCTCGACTACGCCTCTGCTTGATCCCAACCTGCAACCATTGTTACCGACCTTTGGTTTGTTCCTCGACTAAGCCTCTGCTTGACTCCAACCTGCAACCATTGTTACCGACCTTTGGTTTGTTCCTCGACTACGCCTCTGCTTGATCCCAACCTGCAACCATTGTTACCGACCTTTGGCCTTTTCCTATTTAAGCCATGCCTCAGCACTTCCTTTTTGCCAGATTATTGTACCCTCACCAGCCTATATCCCGCTCTTGTCACTCCTGCTGCCCTCCGTATGTCCACTACCACTTGTTACTGACCTTTGGCTTGATTCCTCCACCGTGCTTCTGCTTGATCCCAACCTGTGACCACTTGTTTCCAACCTTTAGCTTTTTTTTTCCTGACTACTCTTTTGCTTGATCCCAACCTTTTATATCTGCTACTGGACCCTGGCTTGCTCACCTCTTGGTGGGGCAATCCTGAGAACCGTGACCCGGTACTAACACGCAAAATCCATCACCACCATCAGGAGCTTTGGTGAATACCAGTTAATGCTTAGACTCCACACCTCGGATGAGTCCAAGTCATCCACCAGGGTGACCTGCTGCTGCCCTCATCAAGCTGGTCGGTGGGAGCCTCTCTACTGCTATAGCTACTGGTCTCTGAGACTGGCCGTGACACTTACAAGGTTAGATAAGAAAGCGAAGAGAGTAGGAAACACAGAAGTTGGACAGGGTGATCTCTGATATATCTTCAGAAAGTTAGTGTCCATAATGATTAGTTATCAAGCTTTGGTGCTGTCATGTATGAGGGAGGGCAGTGAACCACATGCTCCCCATACCATCAGTACCAGATATATTCTAGTTTCCTAATGTCTGAACGAAGAGATGAGAAGGCAAGTACTGTATATACTATTGGCTGGAGGATAAAGCAATACTGTTTCAATGCCCAATAAGGACAAGCCTTCGGCGTGTGTCAACACATTTACACGGAATAATATTCCTAAACTCACTGAAAATACTTTGTACTTTCTCTTTAAGGTTAGACTATACCCTTAACTTTGTGAAGACACAAAAACTACTCTTGTGCTTGAAAGTGCTAGGTCATTGTTGGTGCTAATGACATGGGCAAAAGAGTGTCATGGGATACGACTGCAAGCAGGTCAGTATTTCATGGTGTGTTTACCAGCATCCGGCAACAGTAAAAAAGTAAATATTGAATTTTCCATTAATGAAGAAATGCAAGCTGCTTTGTGTTCCATGTTAAACTATAAGTGTCCATTAAACATGCTAAACCTTCCCTGTGCATTAAAATAGAAATCCAGATAATAAAAAAAATAATCATTTGTCCTACATTTAAAAAGAACTTGACTTACAGTATTGCAGCACAAAATGCTGCTCACATGCCATTGCATAAATTATGTTCTATGCAGTCCCATGGTCCCACCTACCACTGCCACCAAAGCAGAAGATGGAGCACCTGTGACATCAGTGATCCAGCCAGAAGACACTCGGAATTAAGATATGTTTTGGGGGAGATAATAATTTAAAAAATTTCCATTGGAAGGGTTTGGAGGCCGAAGAAGGGCTTTGGCTTGAAATTGCCTTCAAACAGTTCTATAAAAAATCCCGGGAGCCCCAAAACATGGGGTGTGCTAATCGCGGTGAAGTATTCAGAGGCCCTAACTTTATGGACCTGTCTACCGGCTCATCTCTGTGATGGGTGATCCCAATGGCCAATAGGAAGAAGTTTTAAAGTGTGTTCAGGTACCTCTAGGATTAGGAACCATTAGCTGTAATTCGAAGACATGCGATACATATTGATGTTAATTTTTGCTATAGATCTATCTATAGATCTACCTCTGCTATAGGTAAAATTTTTGCTTCAGCGGTGTGCAAAACACAGATACAGTATGTATATTAAATTAGAATTAGCGATTATTACCGTACAGGTATAAAACAACTTTAAACCTACAATTGGGAAAGGTCTATAAATGTATGGACAGTTGGAGGCGAGTTAATGGTAGAGTGTATGCACCAAGGCCTCAGGAAAGTGGGAATGGACCTCCCCAAGAATGACTTTCTTTGACCTCCCCAAAGATGACTTTTCACAACTTGCTCAGGGATTGCTTTGATTTCGTGTTTGGTGATCATTGATTCCGAGCATGCGTGTTTGTACTTTTGACTTTTGTGTGACGGCTTTGTGTACTGACCATACAAAAATCTGACAACAGAGCGTTGTCCGCCAAAAATTTACTAGCCTGCCATCCAATATTTGTTGGCTGAAAGTTGGACAACAATTGTCAAAAGGAGCCTACTAACGGTCAGATTTTAGGCCAACAGTCTGTCAACAAACAATCCCCCTGCCAACAATCGCATCGTGTGTACGAGGCTTAAGTTTTAAATCACAAATCTGAGTATTTTATTTTATCACTGTAAAAAAAGGAGCCATAGAAATGCTCCATATTTTCTTCTTAAAAAAAAAAACTTAGACATATCAACTACAAATTACATACAAAAGTGTCCTCTCAAATCATTTCTTTGAATATACATCACTAACGACTTTCAGCTTTTAAGGCTTGTTGTCAATGCATTTTTGTGGAACACCACTTCCTCGGGATAAATGTATATTGGTGGAAATCTCCATTTGTTCCCTAATAAATCTAGAAAGAATATATGTATCAATATAACGTTACCTTGAATATTATATTAAGAATGGGGAACAAAAGCTTCCGCCATATTTTATCACAGAATATTATATAAATTTGTATATTATGAAATTTTCTGAAAAATAGGCTGAAGCTTTAATTCCCCTTGGGGGGGGGGGGGGGAGGACTCCTAGATACTATATTGGGCCCCACTGGGCTATTTCTTTTTTTGTTGTTTTTTGGATGGGGTTAAATTGGGATGGTATCAGGTTGGTGATAAGTTCTGTGAAAAGTTATCCTTCCACTTAGATTAGGGTTTAGATATTGGACATTGTTAAATTAGTTAATGTTTTTATTACCACCTGTTTAACGCTTTCAAATAACATTTACTCATTTATATACAAGTGTGGCAGAGCATTTGCTTTTGTTCCTATTGTCCTAATGGTATCCTTTTATTTCTCTCTAATAATGTTGCCTGTAAGTCAGTCTTCTGGATGTGAAACCATTTCCATAAATCTGAATAATAATAATGATAATAATAATAGTTTAGAGACAGTTTTAGAGGGGGAGGACATTCTTTCTGCATGCCTGCCTTCTATCATGGAAATTGCTCTTCCCATTCCCTTAACTCAGAAGTGCTCAAAGAAACCTGTTTCATCAGTATTGCTTCCAACAATTTGTGTAGCCCAAAAATTTCTGTGATTCTTGTCCTGTTCACAAATCCTGACACCCTGATTTTCTAAGAAACTACTTCAGATAGCCCCGCACTGAAGACTCATCTTTGCATTCACTAGTATGGGGCAAATTGGTCATCTCATATACAACAGCTTGAGAGATTGGTCTCGCCTGAGATCAGCCATAGCATTTTTACCACCGATCGGTAAAGCGAATAACATTGATTATCTTCTTACAATGGCAACTGATGGGATATATTAGGCAGCAAGTGAACTTGTTTTCCCTGAAGTCGATGTGTTTGAAAGCAGAAATAAATTGGCAAGTGTAAGGATTAGAGCAACTTTGACAAGGACCATATTGTAATGGCTGGACGACTGGATGAGAGCAACTCCAAAACTGCACCTCTTGTGGGATGCTCCCAGTCTGCAGCGGTCAGGACCGACCAAAAATGGTCCAAGAAAGTTAAACTGGCAGCAGGGTGATGGGTGGCCAATGTTCATGGATGCGCGTGAGGAGCAAAGGCTGGTCCGTGTAGTCCAATCCAAAAGAAGAGCACTTGTAGCTCCATTTGCTAAAAAGTTGGTTCCGATAGAAAGGTGTCAGAACACACAGAGTTTGTTGTGTAGGGGGTTGCATAGCCGCAGACTGGTCAGGATGCCCATGCTGACCCATATCCATGGCCAGAAGCACCTACAATGGGCACGTGAACATCAGAACTGTACCATGTTCAGGTACCCATTGTAGGTGCTTTTGGTGGAGGGTTACCGTATATACTCGAGTATAAGTCAAATTTTTCAGCACCTTTTTTTGTGCTGAAAGTGCCCCCCTCGACTTATACTCGAGTCAAGCACTTTTCTGCAGCAAAAAATTTCATTTTCCGAACCGAATTTGGGGCCCCGTATCTCAGGGCCACTTGGTGCTAGAAACCCCAAATTTGGTGTGCAAACTCAGTGGACCTGGTACCACAACATATCCAAAGCTTGAGTTCCTAGCACTAAGTGGCCCTGAGATACGGGGCCCCAAAATCGGTTCGGAAAATGTCATTCTCTGCTGCAGAAAAGTGCTTGACATTTTCTGAACCGATTATGGAGCCCTGTATCTCAGGGTCACTTAGTGCTAGGAACCCCAAATTTGGTGTGCAAACCCAGTGGACATGGTACCATAACATATCCAAAGCTGCAGAAAAGTGCTTGACATTTTCTGAACCGATTTTTGGGGTCCTGTATCTCGGGGCCACTTGGTTCTAGAAATCCCAGCTTTGGATATTTTATTGTGCTAGTTTAACTGGGTTTGCACACCAAATTTGGGGTTCCTAGCACTAAGTGGCCCCGAGATACGGGGCCCCAAATTCGGTCAACTGTGTCCATCTGTAGCAATGTCATTTCGGGACACTTTGGGTTCAGAGACCCCAAATTTTGGCTGCAGCTAGGGGGCATCTAGGAACCCTTAACTACCGAGTTTGAAGTTTGGGGGGCCTATGGCTGCAAATGGGCGCAGTGATGCTGCAAATGGGCATTGTTGACCCTCTTTTCCACTTACAGTAGCTGTGCATTTCTCACCCTCATCTTATACTCGGGTCAATAAGTTTTTCCCATTTTTTTGTGGTAAATTAGGGCCTCGACTTATACTCGGAACGACTTATACTCGAGTATATACGGTACATGCCTGAAGTTCCAATTCAGAGGATAAGTTAACTTTTTAAAATAAAATAATACATTTTTTTTTTTTTTTAAGCCTAGGAAGCATCACACCAGAGATCACTGTCCACAGACTGTAATGTCTACTTTAGCACATAAAAAAGGACAATAAGTAAAACATTTGGACAATGTTGGCACAAAACAAAAGCTGTTTTTGACTTTATTCCATATACTACACATCATGCTTTTTTTGCTTTTGGACGCAATTTTTTCCATCTTAAGTCGAAAAACAATGTTTTCATATCAGATTACTCACACATTGTCACCATGTTCGAAGCCAAGTTAGCACCATTAAAATTAGAACATGTTGTTTAGTTTCCTTATAGAAATGGAACCCTATTCTTTATAATGTGAGAATATTTACAGTGTTTCTTGGCTCTGAGATTATTTTCTTTAAGAATCAATGCAGACTTAACATTCTTCTGTTATTTATAATGCAAATGAAGCTCGAAAATTAAAGCCGAACTCCAGGTAAACAGCAAAATACACAGACGGAATACAGATAACAGAATGGTTTTGCCTGGAAAAAGGATTTGAATCACTGTCCATCCAGTCCAGCGACCTCTGCTGTGTCTGGCAGTATCTCTTCTTGCTGAGCCATCTGAGATGCTGGACAGCTCCGTGGACATTTCTTTGGACAATCTTGCCTTGACCCTTGTTTCTGGTGAACCTTGAACTCTTTGCTCCTCCCATGAACTTCCTATTTAAGCCACTCCTTTGCACTTCCTGTTTGTCAGATAATTGTGCTCTCCCCAGCCAATATCTCCCTCTTGTCCCTCCTGCTGCTGTCTGTATCTTCACTACCACTCGTTACCAACCTTTGGCTTGTTCCTCAACTACGCTTCTGCTTGATCCCAACCTGCAAGCACTTGCTACCAACCTTTGGCTTGCTTACTGACTACACTTCTGCTTGGTCCCTACCTGCTATATCTGCTGCTGGACCCCGACTTGCTCACCTCCTGGTGGGGCGATCCTGAGGACCGCGACCTGGTATACTAACATGCAGCAAAACCAGTCCCCACCATCAGGAGCTCTGGTGAATACCAGTTAGTGCTTAGACCCCACACCTCAGGTGAGCCTGTGTCATCCACCAGGGTGACTTGTATATTTATCCTGCTGGTTAATGGGAGCTATAGCTACTGGTCACCTGAACGTGAGAAGACCACTGTATGGAACATGTCTCAGATGACATGGGACCCAGGTGTTCAACTCAGCTGCTGGAGCCTTGACCTGGAAGCACACAGAAACTCATGGTCCTGCAAAATGAGTACTCTCGAACACTTATTGGTTGATGCTACAGTGACCTAGGATGTTGTACTAAGGGGTTTTCCAACCCACAATTTATACACAAGTTATCTTAAGTCTGCATGGTTTCTGTGGCGATTATGGGCTTGGACTGAATAGCTCTGTATTTGGATGGGTTCCCTAGCAACGTGGCAACTGCTTGGGATGGCTAGGGGCCGCCTACAAACCCTATACATAACTGGCCAATCACAGTTTAGATAAGGTGCATTAATTCCTTGTTATGGCTGATAAATTCATTGCTATGTGAAAATTCACATAGTAGTCTTCTAAAACTGTACAGGCATTCCTGTGTGCGTGAAAGGAACTTATGGGTCCATGCATCATAAAACATGAATGGTCTCCATCGTCTTCATTTCATTGCCTCAGTAACAGTGCTAAACACATAAACATAAGTGAAAGTACAGGAACTCTCAAAATAACTTTTGGGTCTTGGGTGAGACCTGCTAATAAGTATTATATCTACAGGTCGTGGGACATTAGAGGGAACAGCAAGTTGTGGTTATAAGTGTCATAAAATAAAAATGTGTTGTATTTATTGTATTTGACACCCCACATTGCCCATTCTGACAAATGTATTTTAGTAAGAATATTGAAATGAAACAAATAATAATGGTCAGAAAGGAAATGCAGATCAAACTGTTCTACGCCCTTACATAGGTGGCCAGTGTAATTCCCCCCACAAAGGTGGTCACTGTAGTTCCCCCTTTGCATTGGTGGTCAGCGTAGTTCCCCTTTACATTGGTGGTTAGCGTAGTTCCCCTTTACATTGGTGGTCATTGTAGGGCCAAATTATACTGGTGATCGCTGTAGTTCCCCATCCATTGGTGGTCAATGCAGTGCTCCCTTACATTGGTGGTCAGTGTAGTGTCCCTTTATAATGGTGGTCAGTGAAATGCTATCTTACATTGGTATTTAGTGTAGTTCCCCTTTACATTGGTGGGCAGTGTAGTGTTCCCTTCCACTGGTGGTCAGAGTAGTTCCCCCTTACACTGGTGGCCAGTGCAGTTCCCCCTTTGCATTGGTGGTCAGCGTAGTTCCCCTTTACATTGATGACCAGTGTAGTTCCCCTTTACATTGGTCGGTGTAGTTCCCCTTCCAAATGCTCTGTCACATTGGTGGTTAATGTAGTTCCCCTTTACATTGGTGGGCAGTGTAGTGTTCCCTTCCACTGGTGGTCAGTAAAATGTTGCATTACAGTGGTGGAGGCACTACACAGTAGGTCTGTGTAGTGCCCCCCTTTACGTTGGTGGTTCCCCTTTACAACATTGGGGCCTACTTATATTGGTGTTCCATGTAGTGCCCCCTTTTTTTTGGGTTAATGTAGTTCCCTCTTACATTGGTGTTCAGTGTAGGGCCTATTTTTATGGTGGTCAATGTAGTTCCCACCTTAGATGTGCAATTCCCCCCTTATGCTGGTGGTCATTATGGGGCCTACTTACATTGGTGGCCAGTGTAGTGCTCTGTCACATTGATGGTCAGTGAAGAATGGTCCCCTTAGCTTGTTGGTCATTTGAGAAGGTCCCCATTGCACTGGTGGTCAACAGAAGTTAGGATGGTGAGTGAAGAATGGTCCCCTTAGCTTGTTGATTATTTGAGATGGTCCCCATTGCACTGGTGGCCAGCAGAAGTTAGGATGGTGAGTGAAGAATGGTCCCCTTAGCTTGTTAGTCATTTGAGAAGGTCCCCATTGCACTGGTGGTCAGCAGAAGTTAGGATGGTGAGTGAAGAATGGTCCCCTTAGCTTGATGATCATTTGAGATGGTCCCCATTGCACTGATGGTCAGCAGAAGTTAGGATGGTGAGTGAAGAATGGTCCCCTTAACTTGTTGGTCATTCCAGAAGGTCCCCATTGCACTGGTGGTCAGCAGAAGTGAGGATGCTACGCTTACAGATAGCTGGAAAGACCACTGGTGCCAGTAGTAAGTTATCTGGGAGTTAAAAAAAAATGCTCATTGCCCAAAGAACCCCTAGCAACCTCTGGAGGAACCCTAGAGTTCCACAGAACCCTGGTTGAGATAAGTGAGAGCATAAGAGAAAGCCCTGCTCATACATGTTCCTAATCCATGGGACTCTAAGCAACCAATCAGAGCTCTGCCTGTTACTAATACAATGTGAAATGTGATTGGTTGCTCTAGATTCCCATCCACTTCCTTACTATTCTTGGCACAGATCGATGGAGTATTTCTGTGTGCCCACAACCTCCTCCCCTGTAAAAGATAAGTTGGTGAGAGTTGCATCGTTGGACATATATTTCACTTCAAAGATGAGTCCACTTCAAAGGAAATCATTTAGAACCCATTACACTCGGCCTGGAGATAGCAAGAGAAAAATGAATATTCTGTAATATTCCTGAGCTTGGCGCCACTAAATGTTCACAGACGGCCTGCAGACTGTACAGAAACAAAGTCAAAAAAAAAAAAAAGGAAAAATCGGCACAATTCACCACTGAACGTTCGTGTTCAATAATAAAAATCTTGTTTTTTTTTGTTGGTTTTGTTGGTTTATTGCTTAATTCTCTAGTAAAAGAAGGGCCGGTAAGCAATGCCAGGTAATCCGCCTGTTTATTTTGTTAATTAAAGAGAAAGTATATCGTATTTCCCAAGACGGTATATTTTAAAGTGTAACTAAAGTCAAAACTTTTTTTTGTAGTTTTGGATAGTGGAGAGGGATTAGAACCCCTGTCAGGATGTTTGTCCTGTTTACCGTTATCGCCAAACGTAAAGGAAAATCCCAAATTTTGAGTTGTCCCCAAAACAGGAATAGACGGAGAATCTTCTTATGGTGACTCTAGTTCTGGTGACAACCAGGGATTCCCTCACTTTAGAGGGATTTCCTCTGACTTCCTGTTTTGGAAATAGGACAGGAAGGGAAAGGTAAATCTCCCCAATGGGACACAGGTGACAAAAAAAAAAAAAACCTTACATTGGTTATAACCCCCTCTCACTCTATCAAAAATAAAAAAGTTTCACCTTTAGTTCTACTTTAAGTTATTATGGCAAGGCTTATTTTACCCCCACGTACATATACTGCGTCAGGGCGGCCCTTAAGCGCAAAATCGCCTACCTGTATGTGATTTCGTTCTTCGGGTCTGAGGTGCGCATGCGTGCCGCCGGAACCCCGCTCCTACTGTGATTGGACACAGCGGGAGCCAATCAGCGGGTCCGACGGACGGACCCGATGTCCACCGGGACCTGCCGATCGTTCCCGAGGCAGACAGAACGGTGGTTCGCCATGGTAAACCAGGCAGATCGCCGTTCTGTCAGAGGGGGAAGATGGAGATCTTGTGTTCCTGCTAAGCAGGGCCACGGATTCTGTCTTCCCCCAGTCAAAGCACCTCCCCCACACAGTTAGCAAACACTCCCTAGGGACACATTTAACCCATTTGATCGCCCCTCATGTTAACCCCTTCCCTGCCGGTGTCATTAGTACGGTGACAATGTATTTTTTTGCAGCACTGATCACTGTACTGGTGTCACTGGTCCCCAAAAAGTGTCAGATTTGTCCGCCGCAATGTCGCAGTCCCCGCTAAAAATCGCTGATCACCGCCATTACTAGTAAAAAATTTAAATTCCTTAAACCTATCCCATAGTTTGTAGACGCTATAACTTTCGCTCCCGAGTCCAGCATTTGAGTCCATAGACACGAATGCCGGACTCGGCCCCCGCTCCCCCCGGGGCCCGCGTCATTGGATTTGACAGCAACGGGAGCCAATGGCTGCGCTGCTATCAATCTATCAATCAAGAGCCGGTGTTCTGCAGAGAAAGTTCCTCTCGGCGGATAAGGACCCCCCTCTACTGAGCAGGCGCAGCGCTTGCGCAGTAGGAGCCAGCGGAAATAGCCGAATAGAATAGAATTCAGCTGTACACGGCGCCTGTAGGAGGGCCCCTCGCGGGCTCGCTTCGCTCGCCACGCTTCGGGAGCGGCCTCGCTACGCTCGGCAATTTTTTATTCTCGCTCTAGGTCCACTTGGATGGTGGGGCTTGAACCTGGACCTAGGGCGCAGGCGCCGTGTACAGCTGATTGAAGTTTTTCAGCTTCGGCTATTTTCGGCGGCTCCTAGTCGTTCGTACTGCGCAAGCGCTGCGCCTGCGCAGTACAGGGGGGTCCTTATCCGCCGGGGGAACTTTCTTGGCAAGACACCGGGACCCCGTGCAGAGAGGAAGAGCGCGTCCCCGGCAAGGGAATTAAGGGGATCAGGTGAGGGGGGGCCGGCCACTGCCAGGTGTTTTGTCACCTTAAAGCGGAGTGCCGGCAAATTTTTTTTAATTGATCCTAGCATTATTACAAATGAAATACAAAAACCATTATACAATGATCATGATCGATTTTGCAAAAATATAAATTTCTTACTCGAATATTTTCTGCCTCCGTTTGTGGCCGTTGCCATCATGATTGTGAACATGTGAAGCCCAATCGAGATCTCTTCCTGGATTAGTTTTGGAGAGGTGCATGCTGGGTAACCAGCATGCACCTCTCGATCTCGCGCGTGTGTGATTCTCCGGCCGTAGTGCCGATTGTTTCTAAAGTTGCCATAATAACGGGCGGCCAGGGGCGGACTGATCATTCGGGCACTCAGGCACTGCCCGAGGCACTGCCCATGCCACTAAGGGGCCCCATCAGGGTTGGCAGCCTCAATAAAACCAGGGACAGTATGTAAAAATCTGTGTTTTTTAAAAAATCCCAAGATTATAGCTGCCCCGCCTCTCCAGTACTTTTTCAGTGTGTGTGTGTGTGTGTATTCTGTGTGTGTACACTGTGTGTGTATATTGTGTGTCTCTGTGTGTATACTGTATGTGTGTGTGTGTGTGTGTATACTGTGTGGCCCCATAATCTATTGCCTGGGGGCCCCATAGTCTCCTATTGCCTGGGGGCCCCATGAGTTGTCAGTCCGCCCCTGCAGGCGGCGACAGAGGAAGGTCCCGCCCCGTTGTTATGGCAACATCACAGTACTGCCCACAGACTCACAGATGAGGGAGGAAGTGACGAGCCGCTCCACGGACCAGGAAGTGGCAGATTAGGAGGACTACATAGCAACAGGGCGATTCTGGTAAGTATAAAAAAATGTTTTCCTCCAAATGTTTTTTTTTTTTAGGTTTAGAGGAGTCCGATTCTGAAAAAAAAATTTCAGGGTGGAACTCCGCTTTAATGCATGGGATGCAAAAACACGAAGGTTTACAACCCCTTTTAAGGCAACAGAACGCTCTGGGGCCATTGAAATGACTGGGATTAGTCTTGTTGGGCGGTTTTAGAGCAGAAAATCGCCCCAAAAACGCCTTGATGTGAACGGAGCCGGAGGGGCTCATGCAGACGGGTGCGGAGACCCATCCTTGGATCTGAGCCGCTGTTTGCTTGCGTGGAAATGTACCTTTTTAAGCTGCACGCAGGTGGCCTACAGAAGTGGATGCGGATGCAGCGGCTGCACATGACGTGGTTGTATGTTGAAGTTTGACATGTTGGCTGGAGCGGGTACATGGATCGGAACGCAGACGCTGTGCATTTTTTGGGGTCCGTGCACGGAGGGAGCAGCTCAGATCGGAGGACGGGTCCTATCGCTCTTCTGAATAGACCTTCAGGAACCCAAAATTCTGCAGTGTCTCTGGAAGTAGTGTATATAAGAGGCGTAGAATTGAAGTTGTCATGACTACGGCTGACCGATAATCAGAAGACCGATTGATTCTCCGATGCGCACATGTCACAGACTTTGTAGAAGGAACACATTTTCTGCAATTAGGGGTCATTGCTTTACATTCCGGGTGAAATTCCCCACATGGACTTATGTAATGAAGCGCGGATGAGGAGTATAGGCTGTACGCTCCATTGATCTCTATGGCTTAACGTGATTGTAAAGGATAACATTTTTTTTTTTTTAATAACAGACATGTTATACTTACCTGCTCTGTAGAATGATTTTGATCTTCTTCTCGTGTCCCCCCACCGGTTGGTCCTGGCCCCTCCCCCCCCAGCGGACTGCAAGCACTCGTGCGAGCTCGCTCCCGACACCGGCTCTCTCTCGCTTCCTCCTCACTGGCTGTGATTGACAATGGCCAGTGGCTTCCGCTGCTGTGTCTGAGCCAATGAGGAGGGAGAGAGCCACTGCTCCCATGCAGATCGCTGGATTGCGATGATCGGGCTCAGGGAAATGTAAGGGGGGGGGGGAGGGGAGAGCTGCATGCAGAAGAGTTTTTTTTTTGCCTTAATTCTGAGAATGCATTAAGGCAGGGGTCGCCAAACTTTTTAAGCAAAGGGCCAGTTTATTCCCTTAGGCTTTAGGTGGGGCCAGACTATGGCTAGTGCGAGTAGAAAATGCCCCCCCCCCCGCATTAGTGCCCCATCATTGGTTGTAATGGGAAGAATTGGAAGGCACAGTGGTGCAGTGGGTAGCACTCTCGCCTAGCAGTAAAAAGGGTCGCTGGTTTGAATCCCAACCACAACACTACCTGCCTGGAGTTTGCATGTTCTCCCTGTGCATGCGTGGGTTTCCTCCGGGTACTCCGGTTTCCTCCCACACTCCAAAGACATGCTGGTAGGTTAATTGGCTTCTGTCCAAAATTGGCCCCTAGTATATGAATGTGAGTTTGGGGACCTTGGATTGTGGGCTCCTTGAGGGTAGGGATCGATGTGAGTGTGCGATGTATGTGTGGAGCGCTGTGAAAATTGACGGCGCTATATGGGTACCTTAAATAAGTAATAATATAATAGAGGAGCATCCTAATGAGACACAATGTACAGGGATAGGGACAATTGTAGACCCACGCCCACACTCACTCAGGTTCAACTGGATGGACTGAGTGTCTTTATTCAACCTTACTAACTAACTATGTAATAGTGCCCACCCCATTGTTTTCAATGAGAAAAATAGTGCCCCATTGATGCTGTCTTGTACGGGGAATGGTGGGCCATCATTGGCGTCAGTTGGTGAAATAATGCCCCAAGGCCAGCTAAAGGCAAGCAAAGGGCCACATCTGCCCCCCCCCCCCCCCCCCCCGGGCCACAGTTTGGAGACCACTGCATTAAAAAAAACTTTTACCTTACTCTGTACAGTCTATATGTGTAGATTAGTGGGAGGACACAGACAGCAGGCATTCAAACATCGCTTTGCACTTTTTCAATAATTGCAAAATAATTTTCTTATTGGACAAGGTGGAGAGGAGGAGCAGGGAAGCCATAATCTCCACCCCGCCCAATCAAAGAACGCTTTGCATTCATTCAGAAAATGCAAAGCATCCACCCGTGCCGAGCGACCAACCTCCTGTGTTCAGAATGTAGTAGGGCAGCTGCTTGCCACGGGACCCGGAAGGTTGGAGATCTCTGGAGTAGTGGTAGCGGTGTGGTAGTGGTTTCTACCAGTAGTGCCCCACCCATCATTGGTGTCAGTGGGAGGAATAGTGTCCCGTCATTGGTATCAGTGGGAGGAATAGTACCCCATTGTTGGTATCAGTGGGAGGAATAGTGCCCCATTGTTGGTATCAGTGGGAGAAATAGTACCCCATCATTGGTATCAGTGGGAGGAATAGTGCCCCATTGTTGGTATCAGTTGGAGGAATAGTACCCCATCATTGGTATCAGTGGGAGGAATAGTGCCCCATCATTGGTGTCAGTGGAAGGAATAGTGCCCCATCATTGGTATTAGTGGGAGGAATAGTGCCCCATCATTGATGTCAGTGGGAGGAAAAGTGCCCCATCATTGGTATCAGTGGGAGGAATAGTGTCCCGTCATTGGTATCAGTGGGAGGAATAGTGTCCCGTCATTGGTATCAGTGGGAGGAATAGTGCCCCATCATTGGTATCAGTGGGAGGAAAAGTGCCCCATCATTGGTATCAGTGGGAGGAATCATGTCCCGTCATTGGTTTCAGTGGAAGGAATAGTGCCCCATCATTGGTATCAGTGGAAGGAATAGTGCCCCATCATTGGTATCAGTGGAAGGAATAGTGCCCCATCATTGGTATCAGTGGGAGGAGTAGTGTCCCGTCATTGGTATCAGTGGGAGGAATAGTGCCCCATCATTGGTATCAGTGGGAGGAAAAGTGCCCCATCATTGGTATCAGTGGGAGGAATCATGTCCCGTCATTGGTTTCAGTGGAAGGAATAGTGCCCCATCATTGGTATCAGTGGAAGGAATAGTGTCCCGTCATTGGTATCAGTGGGAGGAATAGTACCCCAAGGGCCAGATAAAGGCAAGCAAGGGGCCACAACTGGCCCCCCGGGACCGCAGTTTGGAGACCCCTGTTCTAGAGGGATCCCACAGGTATGGTATATACTTGGTGACATTGGTCCAAGCTGCTACAATGTAACAATGACCACACCTGGAATTCTTCTATAAATCTTATTGCAGTGTTTATAACCACCTGAGTGTCACAATCTCCACGGACTTTCTGCAAAACGAAAACTTCTGATTTTTTTCGCCCCTTTAAGAAAAAAAAGAAAATTCTAAACTTCTGATTCCTTGCAGTCGGATTGGCGCACCCACGAGTCGTGTCACACGCTGCTGTAATGGTGAAGATTTACAACCCCTCCATAGTAAATACCTGTAGATCTATAAACCATGGTCTGTACATTGCATTATATCTATACAAACAGCAGTAAAAATCCGACCCGAAGCTCTCAAAATACAGACCCAGAACATGAAAATCAATCGTTTGATGTTGTAAAATGGAATTCTTTACATATACAAAATGTTGCTTTGAAAAAAAAAAAAAAAAGATTACAAAGCCAAACTTGGCTTATTACATTTTTTAGATTTTTGCTGCTGAAAACACGGCGAATATTAAATAAATGTGAGTTAGGGGGGGAGGGGCCTCTTTAGATTGTAAAATAGAACAAAGCAGTTTAGCAGATGGAGATTACAGATCTATTTGGGGCTGGGTTCACACCATGCGGGCGCAATGGAGCGTGTTCCTGTGCGTCACACAAGGGCAGCCACTTCATTTCAGTGGGTTGCCCTACGTGGCAAGACATGCACAAAAGAAGTCCCTGACCCAAATCAAGCCACATCGAAACGCATAGTTCCACGGCACCTTGCGTTTTGATGCATTGGAAAATGCATGCATTAGATGCAAGGGGGGTTGCCATGAAGAATACATGCCACTGCTGTGCGTCTGCTAAAAGTGCATTTTGGGGAAAGCGCACGATTTTGCGCACCTTTTTTTTTTTTAGCACACAAAAAAGTGGGAACATAACGTTATACCTGCCAAAGGATTTATGCAGCTCTGTTCAGACCTTGTGTCTGGAATGCATGCAAAATCGCATGCTTTCCTGATGCACATGGAAACACGCTGCCCTTTAGCAGGTGCCTAGCAGTGCCAATAATTCCTAATGGCACCTCCCACACATGTGATAACACACGTGTTTTTGCATGCGCCAAAACCAGGGGCGGCCCGTCCAAACCAGGGGCACACAGGCACAGCCCCCCCCCCACTCCTGTCCATCGCCACCTCCTCCCCCACCCCTGTCCATCGCCACCTCCTCCCCCACCCCTGTCCATTGCCACCTCCTCCCCCACCAACTGTCCTTCGCCACCTCCCCCCCACCCCTGTCCATCGCCACCTCCCCCCCACCCCTGTCCATCGCCACCTCCCCCCCACCCCTGTCCATCGCCACCTCCCCCCACCAACTGTCCATCGCCACCTCCCCCCACCAACTGTCCATCAACACCTCCCCCCCACCAACTGTCCATCGCCACCTCCCCCCCACCCCTGTCCATCGCCACCTCCCCCCACCAACTGTCCATCGCCACCTCCCCCCCACCAACTGTCCTTCGCCACCTCCCCCCCACCCCTGTCCATTGCCACCTCCCCCCACCCCTGTCCATCGCCACCTCCCCCCCCCCACCCCTGTCCATCGCCACCTCCCCCCACCAACTGTCCATCGCCACCTCCCCCCACCAACTGTCCATCGCCACCTCCCCCCCACCAACTGTCCATCGCCACCTCCCCCCACCAACTGTCCATCGCCACCTCCCCCCCACCAACTGTCCATCGCCACCTCCCCCCACCAACTGTCCATCACCACCTCCCCCCACCAACTGTCCATCGCCACCTCCCCCCACCAACTGTCCATCGCCACCTCCCCCCCACCAACTGTCCATCGCCACCCCCCCACCCCTGTCCATCGCCACCTCCCCTATCCATGCACCCGGCCCCCTTCAGGACACCAGCGCATGGATTCCAATGAGGGGGGAGGTGTTTTTTTTGAAGCACTGATTAGAGCCAGAGGTACTAATATTCTTCAATATAGGGTGGGCTTTGGTTGCAAAGAGTGCGCTCCTATCCCACCCAGGTGTGTTACAATAAATAATTCGCTGTTGTGACACTGATCCTCCTCTCGTCCAGTCAGGAAGCGGGTTTTGACGCCGGTCACCCGATTGGCTGAAAGGAAGGGCGATCCTATTGGATGCCTAGGAGGAGGAGGAAGGGAGGAGCTGGAAGCCGCCATGGAGGAGAGGACTCTGAGCCGAGCTGCTACACCACACTGCCTGCCGCCCGCCACGATGGGGTAAGTGCCGGACCGACCAGCAAACAGCAGGGGGTGGGGTTCAGGGGGTGGGTGGTTGTTTTCCGCCCCCCCCCAAAAAAACCCCCCCAAAAAACACCAGCCGCCACTAGCCAAAACTGCATGTGGTTCGGTGTGGTGCGATATGGCAAAAGGGTTGGGCCTTTTTTTGTGATAATCCTCGTATATAATGAAGCCGGCTACTCTGTAACATCTATTGCATCAATTCATTATTGGATACAGGGCAGGATACAGCAGTACCTCACTAATGCATTTCGGCTGAAGCCTTACTCATAGCATGTTATAAGTGCCAAAACGCGTTAGCGTGCTACTGCTGTGAGTAAGGCTCCGGTCGAAACGTGTTAGCCGGCTTCATTATATCAGAGGATTATTGCAACATTCCAGAGGCACTTGGGCCAGAGTACCGGTTCCCAGTCTCCCAGGTAATTTGCAGTAGAGCTCTGTTCTTCTCACTCGTAGGGCAGCCCATGAAAATGAGTGAGGCGTGCAGAATTGCACGCAAGCAATATTGTTGCCATGTTCACCTCCAAACCAGATATTTCTCCTGCAGTACGTTTTTCTGCCACTAGATGTCCTCAGTTTGATGGTCAAGATCCTGGATCATTCCCCAGTCAGTGCTGAGCTCATCTCTCTGTCACTCTGCTCTCACCTCCTATCAGCATGCTTTAGCACATTAACCGAATCCCTGTGCTGCTCCTTCATCTCTCAGTCAGAGCTCTGCTGCAGGGGCTGCAAGGGACTGATGTCAGGTCATGTTCAGGTAAACGCAGTGCCATGTCACAAAAAATGGCCTGGTCAGGAAGGGGGGATAAAACCTTCCGGGGCTGAAGCGGTTAGATTAAAAATTAAAAACCTATTTAAAAAAAAATACATTTTAATGATGATCAATGTTTACAGAGCTGCACTGATTTGTGTCTGGAGTTCACATGTAAAGTTGGAAGGAAGGAGGGGAGTATGTTGGCCCAGAATAGGCTGTAATTATGTTTATTGCAGTATTTATCTGATAATAGGAATGTCGGGCTGCGGAGGGAATAGTTACATAATTGCCATTCAAATAAGAGGAATGTTTTCTGAATAGGCCGGGGGATCGAATTGTTTTGTCTCCTAAACAAATGAAATAATAGAATGTTACCACGTTCCTAAGAAAACACCGGGAACGGCGTATGAGCTCCGAGCCTTCACGCAGAGGACGCCGTCAGAGCTTTGAGAACAATCTGCAGGCTCTAACTCCTCAATAAGACACAGACGTTGAATTCAACGCAATTTTACTTGCAGTACTGAGGATGTTTTTTTTCCAGTCTTTTTTGAAGTTCAACCTCCTTCTGCCCCGCCGTATAGTAAAATGGCGGTGGGCATGATCTCCCCTCGTTCTGGGACGATATCGTATGACGCTGCCCCAGTGTCACCGCTCTCGCGACCTAGATCTTGGTGAAGAGCCGATGGCACGGCTCTTTACCCATGTGATCGGCTGTGTCCAATCACAGCTGATCACATGTAAACACGGCCCACAAACTTGGCTTCTTCAGGACCGAGGCATACGACAGATTTTTAAGTCACCTAGAATAATATAATGTTAGTAACACGTATGTATTTTTCCCAATTGGAACACATTATGCATCGTGTATTCCTACCAATGTAGCACAGAGATGGACAATCCAGCCCAAACTTAAAAATCTGTCATATGTCTGGGTCCTGAAGAAGCCAAGTTTGTGGCGAAACGTTGACTGCACAGACTGCACCAATTGATACCACTGTATGGACTGTATCGTTTTCAATTGTCTATATTGAATTTATTGTATATTTTTGGTATGGGAAGTATTTTCCCCTGTTTGGGATGCTTCAACTTTTTCTCTAACAATTTTTAACCAAGTTGATAGATAAAATAATTGAAATATTTATTATTATGTGGCCATAGTAGTCCGTCATTGTAGAGTTCTGGGATTTTTACTCTGGTAAATTCTTAAATTCCCCTCTGTCCAAAACTACGGAAAAAAAAAGTTTTGCCTTTAGTTACTCTTTAACTTTATTGCTGTCACAAGGGGACTAAGAAGTACCCTATGTGATAGCATGGGCAGAGGACAGGTCCCCTTTATGGAGACCAGTGGACTTTTTTTTTGGGGGGCGGCAAACAGACCAACAGACCCCCCGGGTCGGTAGCACTTACCCCATCACCGGCGGCTTCCCCTGCTCGGCGGCGGTTTTCCCTGCTTGGCGGCGGCTTTCCCTGCTTGGCGGCAGCTTTCCCTGCTTGGCGGCAGCTTTCCCTGCTTGGCGGCGGCTTTCCCTGCTTGGCGGCGGCTTTCCCTGCTTGGCGGCGGTTTTCCCTGCTTGGCGGCGGCTTTCCCTGCTTGGCGGCGGCTTTCCCTGCTTGGCGGCGGCTTTCCCTGCTTGGCGGCGGCTTTCCCTGCTTGGCGGCGGCTTTCCCTGCTTGGCGGCGGCTTTCCCTGCTTGGCGGCAGCTTTCCCTGCTTGGCGGCGGCTTCCCCTGCTTGGCAGCCTCCCGTTCTTCTTTTCTCCACAGGTCTTTACGGCAGCAGTGGCTTCTGTTTCCTCCCTTCTCCTCGGCAACCAATCGGGAGCCTCCTCTTTTCGGGCCATTCGGAAAACTGGTCTCGCACCCGCTTCTGATGGGCTGGATTGACGATCAGTGTTTCAACAGCGAAAATTCACTTGCTGTTGTAACACACCTGGGTGGGCTCAGTTCGCATACTCTGCCTGCCGAGCCCACCCTATTTTGAAGCCTATTAGAGCCTCTGGCTCTAATCAGGTGCTTAAAAAAAAAAAAAAAAACCCTGGTCGCTGTAATTCATGCGCCTGGTGCCCTGAAAGGGGCATGAATAGGGGTTGGCCGTGGCTGCCGTGGATAGATTCATGCTATGCATGAATCTATCCATTGCGTATAGGGGGGGTGGCGGTCCCTAATGGACGGGCCGCCACTGATGGAGACTCTGGGATTTAATAGACACCCAATGTCTTTCCCTGCCCACCACAAGCTCAGATCATGCTTGATTAGCTGCATCCTTGGCTACAGTAACCAGAGAATGAGAGCTCTGAACCCGGAAGTGACACAATACATTCCAACTTACGGGTTCATTTGCTTCAGGGGAGGGATCGGGTCATGTATTCCTAACCAATGTAGCACAGAGATGGACAATCAAGCCCAAACTTTAAAAACCTGTCTGGGTCCTGAAGAAGCCAAGTTTGTGGCGAAACGTTGACCGTACAGACAGACTGCATTTAACGCAAACCTGGGTTCCCTAGAGGAACAACAGAGAGCCCACAAACCACCCCATGTGCCGCCAGCAGGGTAAAGGTGGTTGCACATAACTAATGAGCCCCATAAAAGCGATCAGATGGCTCTAGAGAGAAGGTCTATTGGACCTTCACTGGCTCTAAACATCCACACCAAGCTCAACGCTACAGCAGCAACCATGAGCTTTGCTTTAACCCCTTGTATACCATGCTTCGGTAGAGCGTGGGTTAAGGCTCTACTAACCCCCAGGCCTGCTGGGATCTGTAGTGCCTTGAAAAGTTTCTTCGTAGCAGGCCTGTATAATCCTTCCAGTTCTCTGGTGTCTCTGCTTTATCTCAGAAGTGACACCTTTTATCTGTGTTCCTGGTTTAGTATGGGAAGAGATTAAACCTGCTGTGTGTAGGATATACAGCTCTGTAATTCTAATGGTTTATGATGGCTCTATATATAGCTCAATCTACAACACACTATATATTCTACCTGACGTATCCACCAATAACCCAAATTACCCCGCCCTAGTAGTCACGTCTCAGCACTAAAGCAAACCAAAAGGCTGCGGGGGGGGGGGGGGGGGGGGGAGGGAGGAATCTGCCCGGAGACGTAACAACCAAATCGGAAAGCTCACTCAACAATCCATATCCAACCCGGCCGCATTGCCCATTAACCTCGTCACCGCCGGAAGACATTGATGCCCAGAAAAAAATTCAGCAGCCAGAATCGGTTAGCTTCACACGATTCTATGAATACATTAACTGCCGCATTCATTTTAACTGCTTCAGTCCCGGAGGAATTTACCCCCCTTCCCGACCAGAGCACTTTTTTTTTTGCGATTCGGCACTGCGTCGCTTTAACTGACAATTGCGCAGCCGTGCGACTTACACCGAAACAAGATTGACGTCCTTTTTTTTTTCCCCCACAAATAGAGCTTCCTTTTTGGTGGCATTTGATCACCTCTGCATTTTTTTTTGTTATAAGCAAAAAAAGAGCGACAATTTTGAAAAAAAAAAAAAGCAATATTTTTTTTACTTTGTGCTATAATAAATATCCCCAAAAAATATATATTTTTTTTTTCTCAGTTTAGGCCGATATGTATTCTTCTACATATTTTTGGTAAAAAAAAAAATCGCAGTATGCGTATATTGATTGGTTTACGCAACAGTCTACAAAATAGGGGATAGATTTATGGCATTTTTATTATAATTTTTTTTTTTATTATTGGTACCCTAAACACACCATCCCCACCGTGAAACATGGTGGTGGCAGCATCATGTGGTGGGGATGCTTTTCTTCAGCAGGGACAGGGAAGCTGGTCAGAGTTGATGGGAAGATGGATGGAGCCAAATACAGGGCAATCTTAGAAGAAAACCTGTTAGTCTGCAAAAGACTTGAGACTGGGGCGGAGGTTCATCTTCCAGCAGGACAACGACCCAAAACATCCAGCCAGAGCTACAAAGGAATGGTTTGGATCAAAGCATATCCATGTGTTAGAATGGCCCAGTCAAAGTCCAGAAATAAATCCAATTGAGAATCTGTGACAAGACTTGAAAATTGCTGTTCACAGACGCTCTCCATCCAATCTGACAGAACTTGAGATATTCTGCAAAGAAGAATGGGCAAAAATGTCCCTCTCTAGATGTGCAAAGCTGGTAGAGACATCCCCAAAAAGACTTGCAGCTGTAATTGCAGCAAAAATCGGTTCTACAAAGTATTGACTCCGGGGGGCGCCATACAAATGTCCCCCACACTTTTCACAGATTTATTTGTTAAAAAAGTTTGAAAACCATTTATCATTCTCCTTCCACTTCACAATTATGTGCCACTTTGTTTTGGTCTATCACATAAAATACCAATAAAATACATTTATGTTTTTAGCTGTAACATGACAAAATGTGCATGGACACATACAGTCAGGTCCATAAATATTGGGACATCGACACAATTCTAATCTTTTTGGCTCTATACACCACCACAATGGATCTGAAATGAAACAAGCAAGATGTGCTTTAACTGCAGACTTTAATTTGAGGGTATTTACATCCAAATCAGGTGAACGGTGTAGGAATTACAACAGTTTGTATATGTGCCTCCTACTTTTTAAGGGACCAAAAGTAATGGGACAATTGGCTGCTCAGCTGTTCCATGGCCAGGTGTGTGTTATTCCCTCATTATCCCATTTACAAGGAGAGGATAAAAGGTCCAGAGTTCATTTCAAGTGTGCTATTTGCATTTGAAATCTGTTGCTGTCAACTCTCAATATGAGATCCAAAGAGCTGTCACTATCAGTGAAGCAAGCCATCATTAGGCTGAAAAAAACAAAACAAACCCATCAGAGAGATAGCAAAAACATTAGGTGTGGCCAAATCAACTGTTTGGAACATCCTTAAAAAGAAAGAACACACCGGTGAGCTCAGCAACACCAAAAGACCCGGAAGACCACGGAAAACAACTGTGGTGGATGACCGAAAAATTCTTTCCCTGGTGAAGAAAACACCCTTCACAACAGTTGGCCAGATGAAGAACACTCTCCAGGAGGTAGGTGTATGTGTGTCAAAGTCAACAATCAAGAGAAGACTTCACCAGAGTGAATACAGAGGGTTCACCACAAGATGTAAACCATTGGTGAGCCTCAAAAACAAGAAGGCCAGATTAGAGTTTGCCAAACAACATCTAAAAAAGCCTTCACAGTTCTGGAACAACATCCTATGGACAGATGAGACCAAGATCAACTTGTACCAGAGTGATGGGAAGAGAAGAGTATGGAGAAGGAAAGGAACTGCTCATGATCCAAAGCATACCACCTCATCAGTGAAGCATGGTGGTGGTAGTGTCATGGCGTGGGCATGTATGGCTGCCAATGGAACTGGTTCTCTTGTATTTATTGATGATGTGACTGCTGACAAAAGCAGCAGGATGAATTCTGAAGTGTTTCGGGGAATATTATCTGCTCATATTCAGCAAAATGCTTCAGAACTCATTGGAAGGCGCTTCACAGTGCAGATGGACAATGACCCGAAGCATACTGCGAAAGCAACCAAAGAGTTTTTTAAGGGAAAGAAGTGAAATGTTATGCAATGGCCAAGTCAATCACCTGACCTGAATCCGATTGAGCATGAAAGTTTGATGGATGACTGTTATTCTATCCCATTACTTTTGGTCCCTTAAAAAGTGGGAGGCACATATACAAACTGTTGCAATTCCTACACCCCCTCAAATTAAAGCTGAAAATCTGCAGTTAAAGCACATCTTGTTCATTTCATTTCAAATCCATTGTGGTGGTGTATAGAGCCAAAAAGATTAGAATTGTGTCAATGTCCAATGTCCCAATATTTATGGACCTGACTGTAGGATAACATTGAGCTGCTTCTACAGGAAAAGCGCCGAACTCCTGTAGTAGCAGCGATTTTTTTTTAAGCCAGTGTGCATGGAGCCTAATCAGCCTGCTTTTTTAAAATTTTTTATTTTTTTTAATTTTTTTTATATTTTTACATTTTACTATTTTGATTTTTTTTTTGTAATATATTCGGTCACATTTTATTATTTTTATATTTTACAGTTTAGTATTTGCATTTTTTGTATTCTTTAATCAGCCTACACATGTTTTTTTTTTTTTATTTAGCATATGATTTATTTGTTTATTTTTTGTGGGTCTATAATCGGGTTACTAATGTTTTATTACTTTTTTTATATTATACAGTTGAGAGTTTTTGCATTATTATTATTTTTTTTTGTTCTATAAGCAGCCTACACGTGTTTTATTATTTTTATTTTTTACAATTAAGCATTTGCATTTTTTTTTGTTTTATTATTTTCATATTTTACTTTTTACTATTTGCATTATTATTTTTTAGGATCAGTCTTCACCTGTTTTATATTTATTTTTATATTTTACAGTTTAGCATTTTCATTTCTTTTTGTTCTATAATCAGCCTACACATGTGTTTTTTTTGTTTTGTTTTTTGTTTTTTTTAGTTTAGCATATGAATTATTTATTTATTTTTTGTGGGTCTATAATCAGGTCACTATTATTATTATTATTATTATTATACAGGATTTATATAGTGCCAACAGTTTGCTCAGCGCTTTACAACATGAGGGCAGACAGTACAATACAAAATACAATTCAATACAGGAGGAATCAGAGCGCCCTACTCATTAGAGCTTCTAGGACTAATGTTTTATTACTTTTTATATGATACAATTGAGAGTTTACATTATTATTATTTTTTTTTTTTTAGAATTAGCCTACACATGTTTTATTATTTTTATACTTTACAATTAAGCATTTACGCTTTTTTTTTTCTGTAATAAACTTACACGTTTTATTATTTTCACATTTTACATTTTACTACCTGCATTATTTTTTTTTTAGAATCAGCCTTCACATGTTTTATTATTTTCATATTTTACTACTTGCATTATTTTTTTTTTTAGAATCAGCCTTCACATGTTTTATTATTTTCATATTTTACTACTTGCATTATTTTTTTTTTTAGAATCAGCCTTCACATGTTTTATTATTTTTACATTTTACAATATAGCATTTGCGCTTTTTTTTTTTTTTTTTTTGTTCTGTAATAAACTTGCACATATTTTATTATTTCCATATTTTACATTTTACTACCTGCATTATTTTTTTTTTAGAATCAGCCTACACATGTTTTATTATTTTTATATTTTACAATTTAGCATTTGCACTATTTTTTTTCTTTGTTCTGTAATCAGCCCACACATTTCATTATTTTTATATTTTACAATCTAGTATTTGCATTTCTTTTTTTTCGTTGTTCGCTCTGCACCCAGAAAGAGTAATAGTACAATATCGCTTGGAGCTGTATTCTTGTTTTCCATCTCGGTGATTTAATTGTGGCGTTTCTGTGTGTATGGATGGATGTTACTTACAGCTGGAAGCCTCCGGTACGGTGTCACTGACCAGCTGATGGATTGGGCTGCGGAATTCCTAAGGTGACCCTAATCTAAAAAAATATCTGTTTACAGCCAGGAATACGGCACTGCGGGAACGGAAGCATTAATTGGATAATTGAGGTTCATGGAGATAAACATTCAAAGCCACACGAGTATTCCTGCAGGCTGGAGGTCTAGAGATCATTGATTAATCCCAGAAGATCTAATCCTGCTTTTAGTTTTCTTCCTGAGGAACAGACTTAATTTTTATTGAAACCGCATTTTCTCCACGTGAAACCTTGAAAGCGTTTGAAGAAAGTTTTCTTGAAAATTTTCTACATCAGACATGAGAGAAGAATTGAGGACAAATTTTAGGCAAACCGCTAATTACATACAGTGCATCGGGAAAGTATTCACAGTGAAGACCTTTTCCACATTTTGTTTTGTTGCCGCCTTATTCCAAAATGGTTTGAATTCATTATTTTTTTCAAAATTCTACAAACAATACCCCATAATTACAACATGAAAGAAGTTTGTTTAAAATCTTTGCAAATTTATTAAAAATAAAAAACAAAAAAAAATCCCACGTACATAAGTATTCACAGCCTTTGCTCCATACTTTGGTGAAGCACCTTTGGCACCAATTAAAGTCCTTTTGAGTATGATGCTACAAGATTGGCACACCTATTTTTGGGCAGGTTCTCCCATTCTTCTTTGCAGGACCTCTCAAGCACCATCAGGTTGGATGGGGAGCGTTTGGTGCACAGCCATTTTCAGATCTCTCCAGAGATGTTCAATCGAGTTCAAGTCTGGGCCACTCAAAGACATTCGCTGAGTTGTCCCGTAGCCACTCCTTTGTTATCTTGGCTGTGCGCTTAGGGTCGTTGTCCTGTTGGAAGATGATCCTTCGCCCCAGTCTGAGGTCCAGAGCGCTCTAGAGCAGGTTGTCATCAAGGATGTCTCTGTACATTGCTGCATTCATCTTTCCCTCGATCCTGACTAGTCTCCCAGTTCCTGCCGCTGAAAAACATCCCCACAGCATGATGTTGCCACCACCATGCTTCACTGTAGGGATGGTATTGGCCAGGTGATGAGCGGTGCCTGGTTTTCTCCAGATATGACTCTTTCCATTCAGGCCAAAGAATGCAATCTTTGTTTTATCAGACCAGAGAATTTTGTTTCTCATGGCCTGAGAGTCCTTCAGGTGCCTTTTGGCAAACTCCAGGTGGGCTGTCATGTGCCTTTTACTGAGGAGTGGCTTCCGTCTGACCACTCTACCATACAGGCCTGATTGGTGGAGTGCTGCAGAGAGGGTTGTTCTTCTGGAAGGTTCTCCTCTCTCCACAGAGAAACGCTGGAGCTCTGTCAGAGTGACCATCGGGTTCTTGGTCACCTCCCTGAATCAGGCCCTTCTCCCCCGATCGCTCGGTTTGGCCAGGTGGCGCGCTCTAGGGAGCGTTCTGGTGGTTCCAAACTTCTTCCGTTTATGGATGAAGGAGGCCCCTGTGTTCATTGGGACCTTCAATGTTGCAGACATTTTTCTGTACCCTTCCCCAGATCTGTGCCTCCATACAATCCTGTCTCGGAGGTCTACAGACAATTCCTTGGACTTCATGGCTTGGTTTGTGCTCTGACATGCACTGTGAACTGTGGGACCTTATATAGACAGGTGTGTGCCTTTCCAATTCATGTCCAATCAACTCAATTTACCACAGGTAAAGTTGTAGAAACATCTCAAGGATGATCAGTGGAAACAGGAGGTACCTGAGCTCAACTTTGAGTGTCATGGCAAAGGCTGTGAATACTTATGTACATGGGATTTTTAATTTTTAATAAAGTTGCAAAAATTTTAAACAAACTTCTTTCACGTTGTCATTATGGGGGATTGTTTGTAGAATTTTGAGGAAAATAATGAATTTAATCCATTTTGGAATAAGGCTGTAATATAACAAAATGTGCAAAAAGTGAAGCACTGTGAATACTTTCCAGGTTCACTGTATACCAGAATAATACCTGCAGCTGCAGGCATCACCCCGGTACCATTTTTTTTTAGAGCCGGCGGTCACCTCTCTTGTAAAATCAATCCTAGCGATTGCTGGATTGCTTTTTCAAGCAGCAGGAGAGGACGTTCCCCCCCCCCTCCCACTATCTTCCACGGCTTTCTCTGGCTCTCACCCGTCTCACTGGGATGTCCGCCGGCTGACCGGACAGACGAACAAAGCTGGGATCGGCTTTGATCGGCATTCCGCTATAGTGACCCGGAAGCGATGACCTGAAATCACTTCCGGTTTACCCGGATGTCAATGGCGCCATTTTAAAAAAATCAAAAGTAAATAAAGTAAATATAGTAAATAAAAAGAAAAAAAAGCAACAGTGAAAAAATAAAAATAAATAAAATATATTCGTAATAACAAAAAAGCAACGGTGTAAAAATAAAAATAAAAATAAATAAAATAAATTGGTAATTAAAAAAAAAGAAAAAAAAAGCAACATTGTAAGAATAAAAATAAATTAGTAATTAAAAAGAAAAAAAAGCAACAGTAAAAAAATAACAATAAATAAAATAAATTAGTAATTAAAAAGAAAAAAAGGCAACAGTGTAAAAATAAATAAAGTAAATTAGTAATTAAAAAGAAAAAAAAAGCAACAGTGTAAAAATAAATAAAATACATTAGTAATAAAGAAGTAATAAAGAAGCAAAAATAAGCAATAGTGTAAAAATAAAATAAATTAGTAATAAAAAAAAAAGCAACAGTGTAAAAATAAATAAAATACATTAGTAATTAAAAATAAAAACAAGCAACAGTGTAAAAATAAATAAAATAAATCCCCCTGTGCTCGCACGCAAAGTCTGACATGCGTGTCGGTCCTGAATGCAGAGACCATCCCACACGTGAGGTATCAAAGCAAATGTCAGATCATGGGCTGTAAGTCTAGCACTGGACATCCTCTGTACATCTAAAGTGATAACCTGTAAAGGCTTTTTAAAATGTCGCCTATGGATAGTAAAATTTACGTTGTTTATCGACGTTGCACATGTTTGGTATCTATTTACTCGGCGTAACATCATCTTTTATAATTTACAAACAAATTGAGTTATGTATTGTTTTTTTTGTTTTTTTGCATTTAAAATTCAACCACTGCACAGATAACATATGACATAAAAAAATTGCAAAACCCACCATTTTATTCTCTAGGGCCTCTGTTTTAATAAAATATAATTATATATTATTTTAATTTTATTTTTATTATTATATTTATTTTATTTTATTATATATTATATTATAATTTTTGGAGGTTCTAACTAATTTTCTAGCAAAAACAACTGATTGTTACATGTAAACAAAAGTGTCAGGAAAAAGGCACTGGAGTGTTTTTTAATTCCACGTGCCTATATTCATATTTTTATTTATATTTATTTCTGATTCACATTCCAAAGAAGCCCTCCAGCAAAAATGCACAGGTTAAGTCAGGCAAGTAGCATTTTCACAAGAGGGGTCATTAGTGTCAGCCTGTGTATCCTTCTCAAATAAGGATATAGAACATAACCACGGAGTTGTCACTAATAGCTGGGTCATTGAATGTTTCGGCCATTTAGAACAGACAACACGGCAGAATATAAAACTAGGCTGACTTTTTTGCTTTTTTTTTTACATTTCTCTACTTTTTTAAGTCTGTTTGTTCTAAGCCGTTATCTACAAAGTGATGTCCATGGAGCTCAGATTCCAGCCCCCCCGGGGGTTCTACATTCAGTAAGCAAACTGAGTCAGGTATTTTGGCTGCACTTTTTTTCTGAAGCTCCATTTAATTACACTCTTTAAATCAGCATCCAGTCCCCTGAGGAAATTTTTTGATCCGGGGATGTGTTGATGGTTGAACAAGTTCAAAAAGAAATCAAAGGCGAGAAACCGCATGGAGGGCATATGAGGGACAGCGTGGGCAAGATTTTTCCATGTACAGCAATAAAATATTATGTATGCAAGGCATGCCAAACAGACACAAACATACATAAACTGTAACAACTACTATCACTTTTTTTTTGGGTGAAATTGCAAATTGCTACATGCAGCAGTTTGGACATCATTTCCATTGGGTGCAGCTAATGGCTCCCTAAACGTTACCATAAACTGTACTTGACAACTGAGAGTCGCTATTTTAACAGGTGTAAAAGTGGTTCATTATCTCAAGCACCATTTATTAGAAAAAAAGTGAATAAAAATGCTCACAAAAGCTGAAAAAAAAACATGGGCTTATGATAAAGCCTGTAGGAGGGTTGCCTGAACTTTAAAGACTGGTTCAGTGGTTTGCTTAGATCAGGGTTTCTCCACCAGGGTTCCATGGAACCCAAAGGTTCCTCCAGAGATTGCTAGGAGTTCCTTGAGCAATTTCTGCCTCTCAGATAAGTTCCCACTGACACCATTGAACTTTTTAGCGATCTGTAAGAGGGCAATTCTTTCCAATGATCACAAGTATGAGGAGCATTCTTCCCACTGACACCCTTGATCTTTTTAGCGGTCTGTAAGGGGTTAATTCTTCCCAATGACCACAAATGTAAGGAGCATTCTTCCTCAACCAGGGTTCCTCCAGAGGTTGCTAGGGGGGGACGAGCTTGCCCCGCTCGTCCCCCCCCCCTCCGCTCGTCGGCGCCGGCATTTCAACTGTGGGCGCCGGGCTGTGGCTTCACAGCCTGGCACCCACTGCACATGCACGAGCAGCGCCGCGCGCCGTGATTGGCTGCTCAATCACCTGGGACCTGTAATGGGTCCCAGATGATTGACAGGAGGAAGGGAGCAGAGCGGAGCCCTTCCTGTGCCGAGGAGGAAGTGATGTCACCAGCCCAGGCAAAGGAAGAGGCAGACTACGAGGGACCACCTAGCAACAGGCATTTAGAGGTAAGTAAAAAAAAAAAAATATCCAAATGTTTTTTTGGGGTTTTTTTTAGAATTTTTCAGGTATTTTTGTTTTTTTGGGTGGAACCCCACTTTAAAGCAGATCTAGACTCAGTGTAACGTACCTGGCGTACCTGGGATACCTGACGTACCTGGCGGTAGAGCCTGAAGCATTGAGGATGGCCTCTATTACAGCCCTGGCTCTAGAGTCCCTGGTAAGGTGACAGGAAACGCCGGAGCACACAGTGGCACGAGTGCCTGGTAAGTCTCTCGCTGGAAGGTGCTGGTGTCCATCTGGAATGCAGAGATGGCAAGACCGAACACGCTAGAGCCAGTGAAGTGCAGGATAGGTACAAGACAGAGTTGGACAGTCTCTGTCAGCAACTAGCGAGCAGATCGGGTTCAGGCGCCAGGCAGGAGAGTAGTTAGATGTCAGGCCAAGGTTGGTAACAGCAAACAAATATTCCTGCACAATGATGCGATGTTGGGTAATCCGTCGCTCAGGAGATAGATGCTATGGCCTTGCTGCCCTCCAGGATAGGGGATATCCTTGTAGTCATAGAACAAGAAAGAAAAGGATGGCACACCAGCCTTGTGACTTATCCCAAGAAAATGTATTAATAAACCAGAATAAAATACTACTCACAAACATATGGAGATAAGGGGCTTAGCGTAGCCACCTGATCGTGGCAATCAGTCCAGAACCAATAGTCTCCAGATAGCTATGGAAAGGACATTAGGGCTGCTGCTGGCTGACGCGTTTCAAAGTCAGAGCTTCTTCAGAGCTTAGCCTTGACTTTGAAACACGTCAGCCAGCAGTAGCCCTGATGTCCTTTCCGTAGCTATCTGGAGACTATTGGTCCTGGACTAATTGCCAAGGTCGGGAGCAGATGAGCAGAAGGAGAAGGCAGAATCGTAGTCCAAGGACAAGTGTCAGAAACAATGAAATCAGACTGAGACAGAAGTACAGTTAATAATAAAAGTAAATAGAACAAACTTAGTCAAAACATAGTCAGAGTTCAGGAACCGGAACGGATAGTCAGACTAGCCAAACGTCAGGGAGCCGGAGATGAGCGTGGTAAAACAGCAAGCAGGATCTGGAGCCAGAAGGGATGTCAGCCAAGCAAGTCTTTTAACAGGAATGCAGGAGATAGTCTCTGTGATGTTGACTAAGGTGAAGGCAGAGATCCTCTGGGCTGGACGGCTCAAGTAGGCAGGACTGACGAGCAGGATATCATCAACAGTGTTTACAGAGTAACTGTGGAGAGAGATGGGAGCTGGCAATTAGCTGACAGCTGAGCGGCCAGATCAGAGAAGGAAGGGCTGGGCCCAGCCCTGACAACAAGTCAGGGGTTAGTTAGCCCTTCTTGTGCAAACGCGCACCAGCTTGTGCACTCGCAACCGCTAACCAGCCACAAGCAGGGTTTCTTAGATTTGTGCATCTGCACATGCAAATGTTCCTTTCCTGACAACCAATCAACAGGAAAACGTTAGTGTAAACCCTTAAACATCCCATAGATTAGTCCTTCATTCACATGTGGATGGGGGAATTGTATTCTGACAGTGAGGAGACTTCCCCATTATTAGAATATAGTACATTGATCAGCCCTGCCAGCTATAGCTACCATTGCCAGCGCTGTCGGTTGTACAGAAGTTGATCTACAAGTCTACCAGTAGTTGATCGGTAGATTAACTTTTGTACAACCGGCCTGCCTATACATGGATCGAAAATTGTCTGGTTCCTGTTGAATCGGCCGAATTTCGATCCATGTATGACCAGCTTTAGTCTATTGCTAGACCTGAAACTCAGCCATAAATCTTATGTCGAAAAACTTCTATCAGAACCAAACTGATGCTTTATTATTACAGTCCGGTAATATTATCTAACCAAGGCCGGTACAACATCTACGGGGGGTTCTGGAGATGGACTTTTTAAAGCTGAATACTACAGCTCCATTTGTCAAAACATTTTCCAAAGCAGACCCCCTCCACGTGTCATCTTGGCTAACCAACTGCCTAGAATCCTTCGCTCTTTTCATCTTTGAAAATTACGATAATTTTCTCTACATGGAAGGCGATGTCTTGGATCTAATGGTAGCCAATTACCTCACAAGTCTAAGTGTGCAACAAAAATTATTACTGTATACAAAAGAAACACAAACATATACCCCCGCTGGGTTCATTCCTCGTTATTACACGAGATCTAACATTTCTTTGTTTGTTCATCTTCCATGAGAAAGTGAAATCAGTGATGACCCCCGTTGCCTTTTATTTTTGATTGCATCTCTTTTTATTTTACATGTTTTTGTGACTTTCAGAGCTATGACTCATTTTCTATTAACTATCCAATCTTTCATAAATAAACAACTCTGATTAATGGGTCTCTGGGCGCTCCATAGTTTTGATCTATGGGATAGTTGCTTGAAGCAGAAAACGGCAAGAATTAGTTCTGCCGTGTGAAGTTATAGAAGAATGGCCAAGCCCAGATTTTGGTGTTCTTAGGCCAAAAACTGGGAAAGAATAAAATGTTATACTGTACACCCAACATTACTTATGCCATATTTACATTATATGGTTTGTGCACACCTGACCATCACACCTGACCATCACTACATCACTAAATACACTATATTACCAAAAGTATTGGGACGCCTGCCTTTACTTTATTATTATTATTATACAGGATTTATATAGCGCCAACAGTTTACGTAGCACTTTACAACTTGAGGGTAGACAGTACAAATACAATACACTTTAATACAGTAGGAATCAGAGGGCCCTGCTCCTTAGAGCTTACAATCTAAGAGGGAAGGTCAAGAGATACAAGAGGTAATAACTGTGGGGGGTGTGCTGATGGAGAAGATAAATGTACAGTTGTTAGGTGGGGGTCAGATAGGCTTCTCTGAAGAGATGAGTTTTCAGGGATCGGGGGTAGAGCATTCCAGAGGATGGGAGAGGCTCTGGAGAAGTCCTGAAGGTGAGCATGGGGTGGGGTGACAAGGGAGTTTGAGAGCAGGAGGTCTTGGGAGGAACGAAGAGAATGCTTAGGTTGGTATTTTGAGACTAGGTTAGAGATGTAGCTGGGGGCCAGGTTGTGGATGGCTTTGTAAGTTATAGTTAGTATCTTGAATTTAATTCGGTAATTGAGTGGCAGCCAATGGAGGGATTGGCAGAGGGGTATAGCAGACACTGAGCGGTTTGTGAGGTGGACGAGCCTGCCAGCTGCGTTCATGATGAACTGAAGTGGGGATAGCCTATTTAGAGGTAAGCCAATGAGGAGGGAGTTGCAGTAGTCGAGGCGGGAGATGACCAGGGAGTGGATTGGAACCTTTGTGGTGACATTGGTTAGGAAGGGGCGTATCTTGGAGATGTTGCGGATGTTGAGGCGGCAAATTTTGGATAGTGATAGAATGTGGGGTGGAAAGGTTAGTTCAGAGTCCAGGATTACACCTAGGACCTTGGCGTGGGGAGATGGGTTGATAGTTGAGCCAATGATATTGACAGAGAAATCGGGGGAAGTGGCACCTGAGGGAGGAAATATCATGAGCTCAGTTTTGGATAGGTTGAGTTTGAGGAAGTGATGTGACATCCAGGCTGATATGTCTGCTAGTAAGTTGGTAATGCATGAGGAGGCAGATGGAGAGAGCTGGGGGGTGGAGAGATAGATTTAGGTCTCATCAGCGTAGAGATGATATTTAACGCCGTGGGAGGCAATCAACTGACCCAGGTAGGTGGTGTAGATTGAGAAAAGCAAGTAGAGTTGTAAGTGACACTGAAGGAGCGGTGGGATAGGTAGGATGAGAACCAGCGAAGAGTACAGTCACGGAGACCAAAGGAGTGGAGTTTATTGAGGAGGAGGAGGTGGTCCACTGTATCAAAGGCAGCAGAGAGATCCAGGAGAAGTAGTACAGAATAGTGTCCACTGGTTTTAGCCGTTAGTAGGTCATTTGAGAGTTTAAGGAGAGCAGTTTCCATGGAGTGTTGAGGGCGAAATCCGGATTGAAGGGGATCAAGAAGTTTATTCATGGTCAGATGGTCGCTTAGTCGGTTGTAGACCAGTCTTTCAAGAAGTTTGGAGGAGAAGGCGAGTAAGGAGATGGGATGTAGGTTGAGATTGGTGGGGTCAAGTGAGGGCTTTTTAAGTATGGGGGTGACTAGCGCATGTTTTAGAGAGTTTGGGAAGATGCCACAAGAGAGGGAGAGGTTTAAAATGTGAGTTAGAGAGTGTAGAATTGAGTCAGAGGGTGAGCGTAGCATTTGCGAGGGAGCAGGATCCAGGAGGTAGGTGGTTAGATGAGCGTTAGATAAAAGTTTAGCAACCTTAGGAATAGTAGCAGGGTTGAATGAGGGAAGTAATGATTGTGTCTGTGGACATGGGGTGTTGCATGGGGGAGGTTTTTGCGCATTGGCGATCTCCTCATGAATTGTATCAATCTTAGTTTTGAACATGAACTTGAACATGAACTTTAATGGCATCCCAGTCTTAGTCCGTAGGGTTCAATATTGAGTTGGCCCACACTTTTCAGCTATAACAGCTTTAACTCTTCTGGGAAGGCTGTCAACAAGGTTTAGGAGTGTGATTATGGGAATGTTTGACCATTCTTCCAGAAGCGCATTTGTGAGGTCAGGCACTGATGTTGGGCGAGAAGGTCTGGCTCGCAATCTCTGCTCTAATTCATCCCAAAGGTATTCTATCGGGTTGAGGTTAGTACTCTGTGCAGGCCAGTCAAGTTCCTCCACCCCAAACTCGCTCATCCACGTCTTTATGGACCTTGCTTTGTGCACTGATGTGTAGCCATGTTGGAACAGGAGGGGGCCATCCCCAAACTGTTCCCGCAAAGTTGTCCAAAATGTCTTGGTATGCTGACGCCTTAAGAGTTCCCTTCACTGGAACTAAGGAGCCAAGCCAAACCCCTGAAAAACAACATCACACCATAATCCCCCCCTCCACCAAATGATTTGGACCAGTGCGCAAAGCAAGGTCCATAAAGACCTGGATGAGCAAGCTTGGGGTGGAGGAACTTGACTGGTCTGCACAGAGTCCCGACTTCAACCCAATAGAACACCTTTGGGAAGAATTAGAGAGTCTGCGAGCCAGGCCTTCTCATACAACATCAGTGTCTGACCTCACAAATGCGCTTCTGTAAGAATGGTCATTAAACATTTCCATAGACACACTATAACTAAACCTTGTGGACAGCCTTCCCAGAAGAGTTGAAGCTGTTATTGCTCAATATTGAGCCCTACGGACGAAGACTGGGATGCCATTAAAGTTCACGTGCGTGTAAAGGCAGGTGTCCCAATACTTTTGGTAATATAAGATATGTGTAGACCCATCCAAATGGAGGAGTTCAGGTGTTTTCAGTAAAGAGTATTGTTACTACTACAGCCTTAAAGTGTTTGTTAACCCAAAAAAATAAAAAATTAAATCCTGTACTCTTAACGCATGTTATACAACATAGTGTTTGTGCTGTGTCATTTGGCTCCCTGTAACACGTGAAATACCTGGCTGATCCTGCCAGTTTCTACCCTCCCCCCTCTGCGCTGACTCTGATCAATCAGGGCTGCTGAGCTCTGACACCGGAGTCATCCGTACGTGCCTCCGTCATCCGCAGCCTGCTATCTATCTCCTGTGTCCTCTCCCCCCTCCCCTCTCTGACTGTCAGCTCCCCGATCCTCCCCTCCTGCTCTAAAAATCAGTTTTTATTTTCTATAGTTCCCTCAGATATAGAACAGTAAGCTCCGCAGTGCATGTCATTTATAAAAAAATATGCGGTATAATAGCTTATTTCAGAGCGCCGTTTGGCGCTCACGTGACTGCCTGCCGGTCTCCAACCCTCCTCTCCTCTTCTCGGCTGACTTCAGCTGGGGTTTTCCAGCACCTCCCCCTGCAGCTATCGCATTGAGAGAGGAGACCAGTTTGAAATGATATGGAAGGTTTTATAGGTGTATAAAAATGTAATAAAAAAAAGTGAATAAGGAGTGATAGGGGCCACTGTGAAAAAGGTAGTTAGCATGCTGTTCATACAGAGATAGGTGCAACATTGATTCTCATATATTATATTGGCATTGGTAGTTCTGCCTCTAGGTGGTAATGTTGTGTTTTAGAACGTATTGTTCTTTTTTTGTGGAATTGCATGTTTATGATGTAATTTCCTGTATCTGAGTTACTTTGGTCTCCAATAAAACAAGAAGGGCTCAAAAAAAAGTTTTAGAGCTTGTAACGAATCATGACAACCTGACTGGGTATCTCCGCCAGAGAGCTGCATGCTCGCCTCAGGAACCAGGTATTATAGCTAGGAATTGCACCCAAGAACTAGACAACCTTAGATTAGGTGCAAAAAGGAATGACCGTTATTGAAAATGCACACAGAATTTATACCACACAAAATCAGATGAGAGTTTGATCACATTATCCTAAACAATGCCCACCCCAGACAGCCTGGAGCCTACATAGGAGTGCATGGAATGGAGACACCCATACAGTATAATATCAGTCATTTAGGGGAGATCCCAAGGTAGCGGTGGCAATCCTGGAGTACCATTCGATAGCTCCAAGCCCCAAGATGATACGGTCCAAAAAGCAACATCCTCCGGGGTCAGAGAGACCACTGGTAAAAAGTACCTGGGAGCAGTCCATACTGTAGCCCAATGAGAGTTGCACAGCTGCGGCTACTAAACCCTGATAAGATGGTGTGGTGTGACACAAGTCCTTCAAGAAACAGGAAAATTAACAAATAACAGGTGGACGTGGACAAAAAAGGTCCCTGCAGCCAGTACCCGTGACAACCCTCTTGGGGAAAAGGTTCCTTGTAACCCCAAGAGGGGGGATAGCCTCAGTTCTGGGTCCATAGTGGATGGGAAGGAGGCTGGCCCCCTAGGCACCTCCAGGAGCCCAAGTCACTGTGGTTCCTGTGACAGAGCTACTTTGGTACCCTGTTTCCCCGAAAATAAGACCTAGCGTGATTGTCAGTGATGGCTGCAATATAAGCCCTACCCCCCAAATAAGCCCTATCCTGTTTCCCCCAAAAAAATAAGCCCTAGCCTGAAAATAAGACCTACAAGGACTTTAACTAGGGCTTATTTGGGGGGTAGGGCTTATATTGCAGCCATCACCGACAATCACGCTAGGTCTTATTTTCGGGGAAACAGGGTAGCTCCATTTGGGCAGATTGGTGTGTTTTTTTGGAGCATTTTTACCCCATAGAAACGTATTGAAATGCGCAATTTGCGCGTTTTTGAGCATTTTCATGCATTTTGCATATAGGCGCAATTTTCTGCTCAAATGCAATAAATAAATAAATGAAATAATAATAATAAATGAATAATACATACATAAAACAAAATACTAATAATAGTCACTAAGTACATTAAATAAATATATATAGTACATTAAAAAATTCCCTAAAATCAACAAATTTACCCCTAACACTAACAAGAAATAAATATTTAATACATAAATAAGCACCAGGAAGAAGAAAAAGAGGAAGCGGATGAAAAAGCGAAAAAAGTTAAAAATCATAGCAACAAATGATAAAACAGATGATATTTTTCTTTATTGGCTAATAAAAAAAACCCACCAAAGTCCAAAAAAGCTTTAAAAATGCTATACAAAAACTCGAAAAATTATCAAAAACATGCATAAAACACAGAACAAAATGCCAGGAAAAATGCCCTAAAAACGCGACACTCGGGTGTGAAATGCAGCCTTGCGGTGCCACCTGCAAGCTAACTCCATAAAGACGTAGTTTGACCAGCTTGGTGTGAAGGAACTCATGTGTCCTGTACTGAGCCCTGACCTAAACCCTACTGAGCATCTTTGGGATTAACACTGATTGCGAAGCCAGATCTTCTTATCCAACATTGACTTCAAAATGTTCATGTAACTGAATGGGCGTAAATTCCCTCAGACACGTTCCAAAATTATGTGGAACCCCTTCCTAGTGGGGTGGATGCTATTATAGCTCCGAAGAAGGTAACAACTCTCTATTAACGGTTTTGGGATGGGAAGTCCAACAAGCTCATTATAGGTGGTGTTGGTCAGGTGCCCACCATCTTTTGGTCATATAGTATATATAAATTGATTATATACCTAACACAACAAGCCCATAGTCCCCTGGGAATTCCTTCATAATCCTGCCCTTTTAACATACAAGGGGAGGGTTATGAAGGCATGCTATTATAGTGGATGCTATTATAGCCCCGAAGAAGGTAACAACTCTCTATTAACGGTTTTGGGATGGGAAGTCCAACAAGCTCACATAGGTGTTGTTGGACAGGTGCCCCCCATCTTTTGGTCATATAGTATAAATAAATTAGTTATATACCCAACACAACAAGCCCATAGTCGTCTGGGAATGCCTTCATAACCCTGCCCTTTTAACATACAGGACTTAGGGGGATGAGATACTGACACATTTGCCTTCATGTAGGGGTGCACAGCCATCCTCACATGTCCTTCAGGTAAACGGGCAATCATGGCACCCTTTTGCGGCAGAGATGTTGGGTTGACCAGGATACATGCCAGATTCCAGCAGCTAAACCCTGACCTTGATTGAACTTGATTTCTCATTTCCACTTAAGGAGTTTGACAGATGTGAGAAGATCCCCATCCACTCCCCCACCTTTTGTTGGTCCCAAATATTTTGTAGAGATGAGACAGCGCTTCTACCACTGTCTAATGGGGAATTCCCCTCTAAGTGTGACCCAACCGGTGCTGCATGTGTTAAACCTGCAATGTAATCGAGCTTATAGGAGACACACTGACCATTGAATTAGAAATAGACCTACACAGGAAATATATTATTACAATGAAACTAGGAAGTGAAGAAAAGATCTACTTTACAGTAATAATTGGTGCCTGCAAATAAAGATCAATGACCCAATGATGTACAGCTTCTTATTAATGGCTTGTTCTCAGGGAATGCATGTACACTACAAAGGATGGAAGCTATCAAACTGATGGAAAGAATTTATCATACTATTTTTGATACCATGCACATTTTTGAGCGAAAATGGGAAAATTGGTCTTCTTATTGATATTTTATCCAGATATACTGTGGTAGTAAGCATACTTTATATATTATTTTTGGGTAAGCTCCTGATTTTGGCGTAATACATATGCATCATGCCTCTTTTCACACATGTATTACTTTGAGCCCAATGTTCTTTGTAATTCAGGGTGACACTTTGCTGGTTATGTTTTATTTTTGTTTGTTTTTTTATTTTTCTTGTTTTTTGCACTTTTATCTTTTATGCGCTCTTTCTGGTTAAAATTTGGAAAATTTGTTGAGCCGTGTTACCAGACGTGTGGAATTCTGTTGACTGTACACCTTGTACGCAGAAACCGCTTTACAATGATTGTGTCTGTACATTGTGCTCTTTTAAAATTATAAAAAAAAATTTAAATAATTAGATTTTCCAAGATGGACATATAGCAACTGAGGATAGATGACAAGAGTCCCCTGCATCCCAACAACTGAATAGGATAGATGGCAATAGCTGCCTGTGTCCTAGCAACTGAGGGTGCTCGGTAGCAATATCTACTGCCTTCCTAGCAACAAAACATGCTATAGACGGCAAAAGCCACCTGCATCCTAGTAACGAAGCATGCTAGACGGCAAAAGCCACCTGCATCCTAGCAATGAAGCATGCTAGACGGCAACAGCCACCTGCATCCTAGCAACGAAGCATGCTAGACGGCAACAGCCACCTGCATCCTAGCAACGAAGCATGCTAGACGGCAACAGCCACCTGCATCCTAGCAACGAAGCATGCTAGACGGCAACAGCCACCTGCTTCCTAGCAACGAAGCATGCTAGACGGCAACAGCCACTTGCATCCTAGCAAGGAAGCATGCTAGACGGCAACAGCCACCTGTATCCTAGCAACAAAGCATGCTAGAAGGCAACAGCCACCTGCATCTTAGCAAGGAAGCATGGTAGACGGCAATAGCCACCTGCATCCTAGCAACAGAATAATAGACAAGGCAATAGCCACCTGTGTTCTAGCAATGGAATGCGCTCAATTGCGATTGGCCTCCTGTGTGCTAGCATCAAAGGATGCTAATTGCGTCCTAGCAATCTAGCCCATAAAATGAAGCCTCACCAACGCCCATCAAATGCAGCTTAACCAGTGCCCATCAAATGCAGCTTAACCAGCGCCCATCCAATGCAGCCTCACCAGCGCCCTTCAATTCAGCCTACCAGAGCCCATCAAATGCAGCCTCACCAGCGCCCATCAAATGCAGCCTCACCAGCACCCATCAAATGCAGCCTCAAAAGCACCCATCAAATGCAGCCTCACCAGCGCCCATCAAATGCAGCCTCACCAGCGCCAATCAAATGCAGCCTCACCAGCGCCAATCAAATGCAGCCTTACCAGCGCCCTTCAATTCAGCCTCACCAGCGCCCATCAAATGCAGCCTCAAAAGCGCCCATCAAATGCAGCCTCAAAAGCGCCCATCAAATGCAGCCTCAAAAGCGCCCATCAAATGCAGCCTCAAAAGCGCCCATCAAATGCAGCCTCACCAGCGCCCATCAAATGCAGCCTCACCAGCGCCCATCAAATGCAGCCTCACCAGCGCCCATCAATGAATGTTTGACACAGTCAAGGCACAGACACAGTCCCCAGCGCTTCTGACACTATGTGCTAATGGAGCGGTGGCTGCCTGCTGATGCTGAGACTTTGTTGCTTGCTGCAGAGAGAAGACAGCAGGAACACCAGTGGCTGGGTTCCCTAGGCAGCAGGGCACCCTAGGCGGCTGCCTAGTTTGCCTAGTGGTAGCACCAGCCCTGTGTAAGGGTGGGTGACCAGCTGTAATGTTACAAGAGTTTTGCATGTCCTGCTTCAGGTAAAGATATACCTCCGTTATACATTGTTTGCACTGTACTGTGAAAAGTATGTACAAGGTACCAAAAATGTTGCTGAAGCATGAAAGTCTCATCAAGCTTGACATAAACCACAGGATGTGGTCAGATGCTTGTCTCACCTGTAAGCTGTGGAAAGCAAGTGCTTATTTGTTAAAGAAAGAGCTACACAGGGATATACATACAGAAGTTCCCTGACCATTGATTTATACAGGCTGAGCGGACGCGGCTTTACGATCCACCAGTTACTCCTGGTAGCTCTTGCGGCCACCCCCAGTCCCCGCTGGGCTGTGCTTTTACCTGAGTTAGTTCACCTTTACAGAAAAACCGTAAAAGGTGAACCATCCCCCCCCCGGTCATCAATGTACTTCTCTCTTGGGGTGCCGAGCTTTTAGCACCCATGCAGCTGGCCCAGCAGTCCAGGGATTTAAAATTCCCCACTCTTCTCCCCTTCTCTGTGCAGTACTTCCAGGCCAGACCAGGTGGATTCTGATTGGTCAGCACCGTCGCACAGTGAAACGCTCTGCTCCGTCCTGGAAACCCTGCACAGAGAATACGGAGAAGAGCGAGGATTTAAAATCTCAGGACCGGCTGCGAGGGTGCTGAGAGCTTAGCAAAGCCGGAGGTAAGTACAGCGGGGTCTGAGGGGTGAAGGTGAATTAACACTTCAATGCTGAACTCCGGGAGTTCAGCCACTTTATAAAATATGTTGCTATGAGTATATATACTATGAGATTAAGCGATTGTAAAATAAAAAATAAAAATAAATAACAAACATCTGTATAATTAGAATAGAAAAACACATGTGTGAGCTACTGGTTCTGCACACCCTGAAATATTTTGTACAATGGAAAAATTCCCTCATGGAGTTTTTCTATCAGCCAAGAATTTGTTCAAAAGTCTTTAATTTAAAATTATTTATTATATCAAAAAGCAATTTGACAGTTACATGGGAGTTGTAAAAAATCGAGCTCTGGCGTTCACGTGAAAATGACAAAACCATCAATCAAGATGAAACTACATATTGTGTGAAATCTTAATAAAATTGCATTTCACTGCAAAAATTGGTCTTCCACATAAAACCCTACGCGTTTCGACCCTTGTAATTGTGGTCTTCTTCGGGGGGGGGGGGTATTTAATTCTATGCAGTAAAAAAAAGGAAACCTTTTACATTTTATTAATCATTTAATTTGTTTGCCCATATATCTAATCACACAAAGAGATGTATTTATTTATATATATATATATATATATATATATATATATATATATATATATTTACCAATCAAGACGATGGAAGAGAGAAAAACATGTCCTATGGCCAGAGATTTCTGTTTAAAAGCTCATTTCGATCCCAAAAGACATTGTGTGTCGTCTCCACCTCCTATAGCATGGACCCCGCCCTCAGGGATCTTACAAGGGACCATTTGTTTGGACCCCCAGAATGGGAGATGGGGAGGGGAGCGAACAGGCACCTGTAGTGTATCAATATAAGCTTACTATTTTTACATTGAATTAAAAAAATAACAAAGAAAATATTCAAGATATTTGGGATATTACCACAGTAAATGACCAATAATTAAATATTTAAGTCATTGCTTATATTAAATATGTAAAAGGATTGAATTATATACTTTTATTTATGGCAACAATGATGGTCCATATAAGTGCCATATGGTTAATCTGTATATTTACCTGCTCTGTGCCCCGAACCTCCTTTTTTTCGGGTCCCACGGGAGGCCACTTCCCAATGGGGGCACTCGTACGTGCTCGTACCCAAGCCCCACTGCTGTGTCCATTGACTCCTGCTATTATCAATCTGTCCAATGAGGAGTGATTCAACGACAAGAACCGCTGCTCTCGTACATGCCGCTGGATCTGATCGGGCTCAGGTAAGTATAAGGGGGGGGCTCCTGCAGCCGAGAAGGTATTTTTAACTTAATGCATAGCATGTGGACTTATCTCTGTGGAGTTATCTCTTTTTTTTACAACTGACAGTTTTAGACCCCTTTCATACCGGGCCGCCCATAGCGTCGGAGGTAAAACGCCGCTATTTTTAGCGGCGTTTTACCGTCGGATTAGCGGCGCATTTTGGCCGCTAGCGGGGCGCTTTTACCCCCGCTAGCGGCCGAGAAAGGGTTAAAACCGCCAGCAATGCGCCGCAATAGCGGCATTTTGCCGTCGGTATCCCAGCGCTGCCCCATTGATTTTAATGGGGAGCAGCGGTGGAGGAGCGGTAAACACACCGCTCCTTCACCGCTCCAAAGAAGCTGCTGGCAGGACTTTTTTTTCCCGTCCTGCCAGCGCAGCGCTCCGGTGTGAAAGCCCGACAGTGCTGCAGCTGTTTGAGGGCGGATTGCAGGCGCTATTTTTAACGCTATAGCGCCTGCAAAACGCCCTCGGTGTGGTAGGGGTCTTAGGGCTTGTTCACATTGGTTTTGGTCGCCGAAGGGCAATCCACATTCATATTGCTCTTCAGAGAGCATTTAATAAGCGGCGAGGAGGCGTGGTGCCTTGAAGCTTTAGAACTACTTTTTAAGTCCAACAAGGTGCATGCCACCTCATGGAGCCATCTCTTTTATTTACAACTGACGGTTTTAGGGCTTGTTCACACTTGTTTTGGTCACTGAAATGCAGTCCGAGTTCAGATTGTTTTTCAGAGAGCATTTAACCTCGCCTCCTCACCGCCTGCTTTAACCCCTTGAGCTTTGCAGTAGCGCGCTGCAACCGCATGCATTGGGGCGGGGGGTCGACACTTACCTCAATCAGCTGCTCTTTACCACGCGATCAGCTGTGTCCAATCGCGGCCGATCATGGTTTTCAACAGAAGCCGCTGACAGAGGAGAAGGGAGCCGGTAACCGGCTTGTGTAGAAGGGACATGTACACTGATTGTAGCACTGGTGGGACTGCACTGATAATCAGTGCCCATTAGACATGTGCAATTCGTTTAGTACCGAATTCGTTTTTTAACGAATTTTGACAAATTTGTTAATTCCGAAATTTCCAAATTTTTCAATTTCCGAATTTCAAATTTTCGGATTTCCAAATTTTCACATTTCGGATTTTGAAAATTCAGAAATTCAAAAATCCGAAAATTTGAAAATCTGAAAAAATTAAAGAAAATCAGTAAAATTTCGAAATAATAATGAACTAATAAATTATAGGTATTGGAATTTCCATTCAAATTTGGCTGTTTGTGAACGTAACGAATACGAATTTATCCGAAGTTACGAATTATCTGAAATAAGGAATGTCGCATCTAAACGAATGGAACGTAACGATCTAATAATATTAAATAACAACAATAATAAAACCTTTTTTATTATTATTATTTATTATTAATTTGTTCCATTCCATTTGTTTAGATGCGGCGTTCGTTATTTCGGATAATTCGTAGCTTCAGAAAAATTTGTATTCGTTACGTTCACAAACAACCAAATTTGAAATTCCAATACCTATAATTTAATAGTTAGTTATTATTTCAAATCTTACTGATTTTCTTTCTTTTTTTCAGATTTTTGAATTTTTGGATTTTCGAATTTTTGAATTTTCGAATTCCAAAAATTCGGAATTCGGAAATTCGTATTTCGGAAATTTGTAAATTTGAAATGCGGAAATTTGAAAATCTGAATTTTGGAATTTCCGAATTTTGGCATTTCCGAAAAAAGCAAAAAAAGAATAAAACAAAAACGAACACATTTTTTGTCAGTGCACATGTCTAGTGCCTCCTCATCAGTGCCATCTATCAGTGCAGCCTCATCATCGCACATCAGTGAAGGAGAAAACTTTCCTGTTTGCAAAATTTTAGAACAAATTCTGAAAACTTTTTTTTTTTTTTTTTCAAAATTTTCGGTCTTTATTCGTTCATGTAGCAAAAAATAAAAAATACCACCAAAAGAAAGCTCTATTTGTGTGAAAAAAAAAAACCCAATAAAAATCTCATATGGGTACAGCGTTTGCATGACCGCGCAATTGTCATTCAAAGTGCGACAGCCAGTGGCGTCACTAGGGGGTGGCTTTTGGGGCTATAGCCCCGAGTCTCTGTAGTGGTCCCTGAGGGGAGGCTCTCTGGGGACACTGATGTAAGTGGGGGACTCTCTGGGGACCCTGATGTAAGTGGGGGGGCTCTCTGGGGACACTGATGTAAGTGGGGGACTCTCTGGGGACACTGATGTAAGTGGGGGACTCTCTGGGGACCCTGATGTAAGTGGGGGGCTCTCTGGGGATATACAAACACACACATGTATATTACTGTATATACATGTGTATGCCCACCCAAGCGTATGACTTTCTTTACGACACTGCTATGGGCTCTAGCCCCAAATCTTTTGTAGATCTAGCAACCCCCCGGCGACAGCGCTGAAAGCTGAAAATTGGCCTGGGCAAACCCAATGCAGGGGGCCCATCTGAATGCCACCTAGTACTGACGTGGGTTATGTGAAGTGCAGTCTTGCAATGATCGGTCCACTTTAATTTGACCTCTCTTTTTGTTTTTCAGTGTGTAAGAGAACTTGGGATAACATAACATGCTGGCCATCGGCATCAGTCGGAGAGGTCGTCGTGTTGCAATGTCCGGGATACTTTAGCATGTTCACTACCTCTGCCGTGAATGGTGAGTCAATTCCTATGGTCATTTGCTGATGTGATATCTGAGGAATGGCTTGGTTGGCCAAAAAAAAAGTGTTCTAATTGAACGGGGAATGGCTGCTGCACACGTTTTTTTCTCCCCCAGGGTGGGTCAGAAGGAGGAATTCGTCTAAAGTCTGAAAAATAGAGTCATTGGTGGTAAAGTGAAACCAGAATCAGAAGGCTCCTCGTGCTAAGTCAAAGATTTATCAAGAATGGTGCAGGTCGGGATATACAGCTAAACTACAACTTAACCACGCATGGGAATGTGCTGTGGGGTGTAGGATTATGCTAAAAAGTCCATAGGTCCAAAGATATCTGTGGCAGCTCCTCAATGAGACTGAAGTGATCTCTGCAATATATAAAGGAAACAGCAGAGGGTGCCAACTAAGTGCAGTATATAGGGCTCTCTGCCTCCACCCCATATACTGCACCTAATTGCTGCCCTCTGCTTTTTCCTTCTCATGCTAAGTGCAGATCTTTTAAGGCATTTAGATCTATGCCTGTGCCTAGGGGTGTTTTTTTTTTTTTTTTTTTTTTTGTCTTATTAGGGAGGTGCGTTGACATGCAATAGTGACACAAATTTGATGATACCTGTTGACAGTGTATAAAAACATATGTGGCAGCATTTTGTTGCACTGCCTTTGACTTTTAAGGGCCTCCCAATTCACCATATTGTAGAATGAAGTGGACAGTATGGGGTATATTTACTAAAATCAGGCAGCTGAGCTGATCTGTGCAGAACTTTACAGTACAGTTTTAGTAAATCTCCCCCCCCGCTTGTCGGCTACATTGCGCTACCAAAAAAATGGCAACCGGTCAGACTTACAACATACTCACTGTAACCCAAACTGATCCAGATAGTGTGAGATGGCTTTAGCTCTGCTCTCCACCTGCAGGAGAGGTCTTACATTGGTGGTCAGTGGAACAGGTTCTCCTTACTTACATTGGTGGTCAGAGGAGCAGGTCCTCCTTACGTTGGTGGTCAGAGGAGCAGGTTCTCCTTACGTTGGTGGTCAGAGGAGCAGGTTCTCCTTACTTACATTGGTGGTCAGAGGAGCAGGTCCTCCTTACATTGGTGGTCAGAGGAGCAGGTTCTGCTTACATTGGTGGTCAGAGGAGCAGGTTCTCCTTACATTGGTGGTCAGAGGAGCAGGATCCTCCTATATTGGTGATCAGAGGAGCAGGATCCTCCTATATTGGTGGTCAGTGCAGATGGGCCAACCCCCTTCATTGGGGGTCCGTGGCGAAAGGCCCCCTTACATTGGTTGTCAGTGGAGCAGGATCCTCCTATATTGGTGGTCAGTGCAGATGGGCCAACCCCCTTCATTGGGGGTCAGTGAGGAAAGTGCCCCCCCCCTGCAATGAGGGTATTAGGAAGAATTACCCCCACATTTGCAGTCACCGGGAAGAATGACTGCAAATGCAAATGTAAGGGCTATTAGCTATTTCGAGAGCAGTGGTTCTCAACTCCTGTCCTCAGAACCCACTAACAGGCCAGATTTTAAGTATTACCTTGGGGAGATGAAGACTAGAATACTGCAATCCCTGAGCAGCAAATGATATCACCTGTGATGTGTTTCAGTTATCTTGCAAACCTTGCCTGTTAGTGGGTCCTGAGGACAGGAGTTGAGAACCACTGTTCTAGAGGAACCTTGGTTGAGCAAGGCCGGTCTGTTCTATTGTAGATGATAATAATAGGGTACATAACACAACACCACCACAGAAACAGATGTGGTTTCCAAATATGACAAACATGGAACATCAGTATTCATAAAATAATTAGTTCTTCAAACTCCCAGTTATATCCAGTATTTTAAGTTAGATCCAAATACCGGCAAAGGTTTCTATGCTCCAGAGTCTCCTCTCATAAGTAGATAAAGATCATAGTGCATGTGTGGAAATTCTGTATTATGTACACCAATGAGTTAAGTAGCATTCTAAGTAGGTCAGTGAGGCCACCAAGTTGAACATACATAAATCTGATAACTACGTATAATTGCCTCAGCATAGTAGCAAAGTCCATGGAATGATGGTAAACAAGTTCTGGTCATTTGCACAAAGTGGTGTCTTATAATGAGGCCAATTACGCTCATAGTGGTGCAAAAAAACAATTTCCGATAGACGGGAATATTCCAGTAGGTGACAACGTGAAGAGAGTAATGATAGACCCACCAACGTAAATATATACGCGTGGCTGTATGTCTGATTGGGCCTATGCAGCAATGGTTAACAGCTCAGAATACAAATAATGGATTCAACTCAGAAAGACCACAACAGGATTGTCCTTAAAGTTTCTGCAAGGTAGAGTTTGATAGCAGCTCACAGCCTCGTATGCAACACCAGAAGAGAGTACATCAGGACCGCTGGATATTACGAGCATCCCCACCCATTTGTGTACATGCAGCCTTGGGATGGGGAATGCCCCGGTTGCGGCTGTGGAATGGGGCATGCCCCAGTTGCAGCTGATTGGGTCAGCAGGGATGCGATCATGTGGCAGTTTCCCATGGGTTCCTCAATTGGGGTTCAGACTGAGTTTGGATGGAACCCAGCTCATCACTACTTTTAATTAAAGAAGATACTTTGTTATCTCTTTTTCTTTATCTCTTTTTCTTGAAGGCTTGGGGAGTATCCCCATTTAGACCAAAATAATGGATTAATCTCACAAAGTCTAAAATTAAATGGCCTTGAAAGTCTCTGCAAAGTAGAGTTCATTAGCAGTCACAGTCTCATATGGAATGCCAGGAGGAAATCCATCAGGTCAGCTGATGTAGCACCCTCCTAGTTTAGGCTGCTAGGTAAATTTAGTTTAGCTTCTCTGTAAACAGTGGAGCAGGGGTTGATTGCTTAGGGCTGCTCAGTGTTTTGCAGGCTGCAGTTTTGCTACTTCTCCCTGTCTTCTTGAGGCTCCTAAAAGCATAGTAGGAGGAGAACAGAACAAGCGGCCTGAAAATGTATGGAACTCCAGCCAATCCCAGGGAGGTGTGCCCAGAAGGTGGAGGGAGGGCCCATGAGTAGTTTGAGGCCTGAGTAGCAACAGCAGTGTTCCTAGGTCCAGTCCTGCAGGAGGAGACCCCTGTACAATGGCTCTGCCCCTGAGACAGAAGCCTGGGAGGACGCCAGCCTGAAGACACCTCCCAGCAAGGCCTAGTTGGGGGGGCCTATTTACAAGTCCTAGTTCAAGGATCCAGTTGGGTCAGGAGAAAACCTGGAGGAAGCTGTGGCAGAGAGCCCAAGTTGTCCAGAAGCAATGTGAGTTTACATCTCCCCCACTAGAAAGAGCCTGGAGAATATCGACAGGAAGCAATCGATCATCCTGTGAGTACAAAACCCCAGTGCTGCAGAGTGTGACAGTGTGGTGCTTTGAGACTCTGAAATTCACGACAACAAATTTGCGCTTACTCTGAATAGTCAAGAAGATATAAGCAGCTAACACCACAACTAGAATCGTTGCCACATAAACAGATAATAAACAAAAAATGTGTAGCGCTATTTAAGACAAGATATCTTAAACTGATAAAATAGCTTATAACCAAAGTATAATATACAACAATAAAGGTAGCATATATAAATCAAATTGAAAATAGAAAATATGTTAAATGGACAATCAGTAAGTTGGGACTGGATGGGTCACTACCCAACATGTGAGGTGAGGAGCGCCTTCACCAACATACAGCAGAAAGAGTCTCAGAGATTAATGTTCTGCAGTCATTTAAAAAGTCTCATCAATAGATGGGATGTTCCATATATGAATCACACTATTCACCACTGTGTCTTCAAAAACATGCAGTGTGCTTGGATGTAATAGGTGGGAGCTTACCGGAGGGTTTGAACCCCAAGCCAGCATATGCTGTTAGGGTCAAACCAAGCTTTTATTGCACCCTGGCAATAGTGAGAAGATCTTGGCAGGAGACACTGAACCGGGCTGCTCTAGTGATGCATCCTCTCCACAGGCACTGCTGGATCTCTCCACCCAAGGTTCATAAAAGGCACAAAAAGGGACTACATAGCGTGATACCGTAGACAACGTATTTATTAAATAAAAAGAGATACACTTACATGATGAAGTAAATAAAAAGCGCTTGTATATAAAAGGGGCGGCAGTGGAGTCCTCCCGACGCGTTTCGTCTCAGTAGACTTCGTCCTGGGGTACCCTCCACTGCAGCCCAACTCCTTAATATAGGCCCTGTGTTCATTATGATGTGACTCCAGCCCGTTCAATTGCCAAAATCTGCACTTCCGGGTTACCCAAGATGGCGGACCCGCGTGCGTTCCAAGCCTCGTCTTGGTGGGTGTATTATGCGCTCCACCAACCAAAAACGAAGACCCAATGTTCCCCATATGTTAACTATTTAAGATCCATTCGCGTATTAATTGAGAATGTGTGAAAAAAAACCTGCATTGACAATAAAAACTTACTTTCATGTACAATTAGGTTCGTCTGCCACACTATGTGACGACGAGTCTGTGTTAATCACGTGACGTGACGCTACGGCGTCACGGCACGGAAGCGGAAATACTCATGTGGAACTCATTGCTTGCGTTCCACTGATGGTTAGCAGCAGGTCACGACTCTAGGTTAATCTCGCGATGTGACGCCGTGACGTCACGGCGTGAACACGGACCTTCTCATATAAATCCCACCGCTTGCGTTCCACTGGTGGTTCTAAGCTTAACAACCAGTTAAATATAACCTTGATGTGAATGGCTTACATTCCGGAAGCAGGTGTATCGTCTGATGCCATATGTTCACTGGAGATAACATAATAATTTTATGAGGGACCTGGACTAATTAATAATATGTGAAATTTTGTGTGGATTTATATGATTGAAATTAAAACATAAAGTATAAAATGCAATAATTGCATGTGTATGAACCCGTATATAATAATCGGTGAGATGAATTCAAAGGGCTGGATTCACATGCGTCTATACATTATTTACATTTTAAGACCTCAGTAATTTGAAAACATGCAGAGGGCAATACTGAATGCTGTCATTAGGTAAATACATTTGAATATAAAATTAAACGACATAAAATTAGACCACGACGTCATGAAAATAGAAAATAAAAAATAAAAAATAAAAAATAAAAATGTTTTTCTCGTGCCCCTTACGATTCATCTAGAAAAGCATTAACGTCTACCTCTACATTAAGTCCTAAGGGAGCAAAAGTCTGCAGCTCATATGCCCAGTACATTTCGAGGCGGGATACTCCCCTTGTTTTGGCACCCCCTCTCCAAGGTGGTGTATATTTGTCAATAATGACAAACTGCGATCCGTCAGGATTCCCACCATGGAATTCCTTGTAATGTCTCGGGACCGTATGTTTGGGGTCCCTGCTTTTAATAAGGGCGATGTGTTCACCCACCCTAATCGAAAATGTCCTGGTGGTACGGCCTATATACTGTTTAAGGCAGGGGCAAGTGATGAGATACACTACATATCTCGTGCTGCATGTGCAAAATGGTTTTATGGTATATCTTTTACCTGTCACTGTGGAGACAAACTCGGTGACTTTGCGTGTTCTAACGGCATTATGCTGGCATACCGTACATTTCCTCAGGCGTTTTCTTGCTTCCGTGAACGATCGGCGTCTCTGCTGTATCTCTGGGGAATAGTCGGGAAAGAGCATTATCTTTGCGTTGTTAAAGCGTAATTCTTGCTTCTCCCTGGCTGCAGCAAGCAGTTTATCCCGGTCCCTGTAGTTAAGGAGCCTGAGGAGGAATGGTCTCGGCGGGGCTCCGGGTATAGGGGGAGCAGGGGGAACTCTGTGGGCCCTCTCCACTACATAAGTGGGAGGCATGGCAGGAATATCCAGGAGAGAGAGGAGGAAGGATTCTGCAAATTCAGCTGGTTTAGACCCCTCTGCCTTCTCAGGGAGACCTATGACACGAATGTTGTTCCTTCTCAGTCTGTTCTCAGTGTCTATGGACTTTTCTTGCAGGGCTTTCACTTGCAATTGCAGGGCACGGAGTTCCCTGGAGTCAGCTCTGGTATCATCCTCTAGCTGGGAGATGCGGCCCTCAGCCTCAGCAAACCGGGACCTAAATTTGTCCATGTCGTGTCTTATAAGGCTGACATCTGTGACTAGATGGTCTATCTTCACCATGACAGAGTCATTGCCCGTTTTTATAGCGGCTAGAAGCTCTGCATGTGAGGCTGCTTGTGCTGCAGACAGCTCAGAGAGGGTTTGTGTCTGAGTACCAGCCGACATTGTGGAGATAGGAGGCCTCGTGGACAAGATGGCGGCGGCCGAGGAGCGGGTATAGGCCGCGGATGATGAACGGGTCTTACCCGGAGGTGGCGGGGGTGTCCGCTTGGTGCTGAGGGACCTCTTGGACCCCAGGGTGTCGGATTGGTTGGAGGTGGGTGAAATTTTTGAGCCAGGATCGGTATCAGGATCTATGTGAGAGCGGAGCTCAGCCGCAGCACGTCTTCTCTCCTTCACATCCGGCCACGCCCCTCATACCGTACATTTCCTACATGGAAAAAAGCCTGTCCAGTCATGAAAGAAAGAGGGGCGGGTGGGGGGATTTATAATGTTAGGGGCTATCCGTCCTTTTAAGGAGGGCACCCCTCTGAAAATAACATTAGCTTCTCCTGGGATGAGTGGACCCAGAATACTATCTTGCTTTAAGACGCCCCAATGTTTCCTCATGATGTTTTTGATTTGTCTGTATTGTGTTGAAAAAGTGGTTAACATGGCCCACTTAAACTTCCCGTCCGACTCTCTTTTAGGTTTGATTTCCAGTAGGGATTTCCTATCGATGTTGATCGTTCTTTGGATCTCTTGATCTAGGCCATTCGTGTCATAACCCTTATCTACAAACCTAGATTTTAGAATTCTGGCCTGTTCAAGAAATACCTCCGTTTCGGTACAATTCCGTCGGAGTCTCAAAAACTGGCTCCGAGGGACAGCATCAAGCCATGAAACATGATGACAGCTGTCAACAGGAATAAACCCGTTGCGGTCTGTGGGCTTAAAATATGTGCTGAATCTAAATTCTTTATTGATGATCTCTATCTGTAGGTCCAAAAAGTGAATTTTAGTTTCGCTAGCTTCATAGGACAGGGATATACCTCTGTCATTGGCGTTCAAACCCACGAAAAATTCATCGAGTGTTTCCATGGTGCCATTCCATAGGAGAAGGATGTCGTCTATGTATCTAGTCCACAAAACCAGAGAACTGGTTTCATGGACATAGACGACATCCTCCTCCCACTTCGCCATAAACAAGTTCGCGAGGCTAGGCGCGAACTTCGCCCCCATGGCAACTCCCCGTTGTTGGAGATAAAAGTTATGGTTAAACCAAAAGTAATTGTGTTTTGCCGCGAACTCTAGTAACTCAACGAGGTAATCACATTGAAAAGCAGCCAGAGAGTGTTCCTGAGACAAAAAATGTTTGACGGCATCAATGCCCTTATCGTGTGGTATGCACGTGTACAATGATGCCACGTCAGCCGTAGCCATGATGTAACCATCCTGTAAAGTGATGTTTTCAAGGAGTCTGATTGTAGAGCTGGTGTCTTTCAAATATGAAGGCGTTTTCTTTACTAGAGGCTGTAGGAAAAAATCTATATATTTACCTACTCTGGCAGTAATGGAATTTATGCCACTTACAATTGGTCTGCCGGGGGGGCAAACTGGATCCTTATGGACTTTCGGCAGATAATATATAGTGGGGATTCGAGGTGCTGTGGGAATCAGAAAGTCTCTCTCTCTTTTGTTCAGGATCCTTGATTCATAGCCTTTTGAAACAAGCTGATGTAATTTCTGTTTATAATTGTGTGTAGGATTATTAGGTAACAGCCGATAAGTCCCTGGTTCGTTTAAAATGCGATGCATTTCTGCTTCATATTGGCTCTTGTCCAAAATCACTATGCCACCCCCTTTGTCTGCTGGGCGGACCACCAAGTCTTTGCGTGCACAAAGAGACTCCAAACCCCCTTTTAACAGTGGAGGATGGTAAGTGCGTTTAATTGGTAGTCTGGCTAGATCGTGTAGGACGAGGTCCCTGAAGATTTTTACGGCCGGCGCTATAGGGACCGGGGGGGAGAATAGAGAAGGATTGGATAAACCTGAATGAACGGTTCCTGAAGTAGCTGCTGGATAATCAGTACGTACTGGATTAGATACCAAATACCTCTGTATATTAACCTTAACCAACTCTGAACGCCACCACTATACTATCCCAGCCCACGGGTGCCCACTCTCAGAGTTATGGTCCCCAGAGAAGTGGAACAAAACGTGGTGGGGTATCCCATGTATCTCAGCCGTGGGTACAGCATTATAACCCTCAAACTCCCCATAGAGGTAGAAATAACTTGAGAGGAAGGAGGGGAGGCAGAGGTACTACCCATAATAGGATGCAATATTCAGACACTCACTCTCAACATGTCTCATACCATCCTTCCCCCAGACAATATAGATCAGGTCAAGACTTTCAACGGAGAGATGAATTTTACCATCATTACTCCTCCCCTATACGCACCCAAAATAGGTTCTCACCCCTTAGGGACACCTACAGCCCTGAACGTAGAAGAGATGACTACGATCAATCTCCATATATACATAACCCCTATACACATGGGAATCATTTTTTTCGCGGGGCCCCACATTCAAGAAAACGAGGCCCAGATCAAAGAGAGGGTGTAGAGGGGGGAGGAGAGTACAAAGAAGAAAAAAGACAAAGACTATGAAAGGCCAAGGTGTCTATAACTTAAGCTCTCAAACCCTCACGGAAGCAGAACTGTCCCTATTAGATAAAGGTCTTAAGTACGCTCCCCCCAAAAAACTTGATAAATTCCATACATTCATGGATGTTCATAAATACATCCGTAAGGTTAATATACAGAGGTATTTGGTATCTAATCCAGTACGTACTGATTATCCAGCAGCTACTTCAGGAACCGTTCATTCAGGTTTATCCAATCCTTCTCTATTCTCCCCCCCGGTCCCTATAGCGCCGGCCGTAAAAATCTTCAGGGACCTCGTCCTACACGATCTAGCCAGACTACCAATTAAACGCACTTACCATCCTCCACTGTTAAAAGGGGGTTTGGAGTCTCTGTGTGCACGCAAAGACTTGGTGGTCCGCCCAGCAGACAAAGGGGGTGGCATAGTGATTTTGGACAAGAGCCAATATGAAGCAGAAATGCATCGCATTTTAAACGAACCAGGGACTTATCGGCTGTTACCTAATAATCCTACACACAATTATAAACAGAAATTACATCAGCTTGTTTCAAAAGGCTATGAATCAAGGATCCTGAACAAAAGAGAGAGAGACTTTCTGATTCCCACAGCACCTCGAATCCCCACTATATATTATCTGCCGAAAGTCCATAAGGATCCAGTTTGCCCCCCCGGCAGACCAATTGTAAGTGGCATAAATTCCATTACTGCCAGAGTAGGTAAATATATAGATTTTTTCCTACAGCCTCTAGTAAAGAAAACGCCTTCATATTTGAAAGACACCAGCTCTACAATCAGACTCCTTGAAAACATCACTTTACAGGATGGTTACATCATGGCTACGGCTGACGTGGCATCATTGTACACGTGCATACCACACGATAAGGGCATTGATGCCGTCAAACATTTTTTGTCTCAGGAACACTCTCTGGCTGCTTTTCAATGTGATTACCTCGTTGAGTTACTAGAGTTCGCGGCAAAACACAATTACTTTTGGTTTAACCATAACTTTTATCTCCAACAACGGGGAGTTGCCATGGGGGCGAAGTTCGCGCCTAGCCTCGCGAACTTGTTTATGGCGAAGTGGGAGGAGGATGTCGTCTATGTCCATGAAACCAGTTCTCTGGTTTTGTGGACTAGATACATAGACGACATCCTTCTCCTATGGAATGGCACCATGGAAACACTCGATGAATTTTTCGTGGGTTTGAACGCCAATGACAGAGGTATATCCCTGTCCTATGAAGCTAGCGAAACTAAAATTCACTTTTTGGACCTACAGATAGAGATCATCAATAAAGAATTTAGATTCAGCACATATTTTAAGCCCACAGACCGCAACGGGTTTATTCCTGTTGACAGCTGTCATCATGTTTCATGGCTTGATGCTGTCCCTCGGAGCCAGTTTTTGAGACTCCGACGGAATTGTACCGAAACGGAGGTATTTCTTGAACAGGCCAGAATTCTAAAATCTAGGTTTGTAGATAAGGGTTATGACACGAATGGCCTAGATCAAGAGATCCAAAGAACGATCAACATCGATAGGAAATCCCTACTGGAAATCAAACCTAAAAGAGAGTCGGACGGGAAGTTTAAGTGGGCCATGTTAACCACTTTTTCAACACAATACAGACAAATCAAAAACATCATGAGGAAACATTGGGGCGTCTTAAAGCAAGATAGTATTCTGGGTCCACTCATCCCAGGAGAAGCTAATGTTATTTTCAGAGGGGTGCCCTCCTTAAAAGGACGGATAGCCCCTAACATTATAAATCCCCCCACCCGCCCCTCTTTCTTTCATGACTGGACAGGCTTTTTTCCATGTAGGAAATGTACGGTATGCCAGCATAATGCCGTTAGAACACGCAAAGTCACCGAGTTTGTCTCCACAGTGACAGGTAAAAGATATACCATAAAACCATTTTGCACATGCAGCACGAGATATGTAGTGTATCTCATCACTTGCCCCTGCCTTAAACAGTATATAGGCCGTACCACCAGGACATTTTCGATTAGGGTGGGTGAACACATCGCCCTTATTAAAAGCAGGGACCCCAAACATACGGTCCCGAGACATTACAAGGAATTCCATGGTGGGAATCCTGACGGATCGCAGTTTGTCATTATTGACAAATATACACCACCTTGGAGAGGGGGTGCCAAAACAAGGGGAGTATCCCGCCTCGAAATGTACTGGGCATATGAGCTGCAGACTTTTGCTCCCTTAGGACTTAATGTAGAGGTAGACGTTAATGCTTTTCTAGATGAATCGTAAGGGGCACGAGAAAAACATTTTTATTTTTTATTTTTTATTTTTTATTTTCTATTTTCATGACGTCGTGGTCTAATTTTATGTCGTTTAATTTTATATTCAAATGTATTTACCTAATGACAGCATTCAGTATTGCCCTCTGCATGTTTTCAAATTACTGAGGTCTTAAAATGTAAATAATGTATAGACGCATGTGAATCCAGCCCTTTGAATTCATCTCACCGATTATTATATACGGGTTCATACACATGCAATTATTGCATTTTATACTTTATGTTTTAATTTCAATCATATAAATCCACACAAAATTTCACATATTATTAATTAGTCCAGGTCCCTCATAAAATTATTATGTTATCTCCAGTGAACATATAACATCAGACGATACACCTGCTTCCGGAATGTAAGCCATTCACATCAAGGTTATATTTAACTGGTTGTTAAGCTTAGAACCACCAGTGGAACGCAAGCGGTGGGATTTATATGAGAAGGTCCGTGTTCACGCCGTGACGTCACGGCGTCACATCGCGAGATTAACCTAGAGTCGTGACCTGCTGCTAACCATCAGTGGAACGCAAGCAATGAGTTCCACATGAGTATTTCCGCTTCCGTGCCGTGACGCCGTAGCGTCACGTCACGTGATTAACACAGACTCGTCGTCACATAGTGTGGCAGACGAACCTAATTGTACATGAAAGTAAGTTTTTATTGTCAATGCAGGTTTTTTTTCACACATTCTCAATTAATACGCTAATGGATCTTAAATAGTTAACATATGGGGAACATTGGGTCTTCGTTTTTGGTTGGTGGAGCGCATAATACACCCACCAAGACGAGGCTTGGAACGCACGCGGGTCCGCCATCTTGGGTAACCCGGAAGTGCAGATTTTGGCAATTGAACGGGCTGGAGTCACATCATAATGAACACAGGGCCTATATTAAGGAGTTGGGCTGCAGTGGAGGGTACCCCAGGACGAAGTCTACTGAGACGAAACGCGTCGGGAGGACTCCACTGCCGCCCCTTTTATATACAAGCGCTTTTTATTTACTTCATCATGTAAGTGTATCTCTTTTTATTTAATAAATACGTTGTCTACGGTATCACGCTATGTAGTCCCTTTTTGTGCCTTTTATGAACCTTGGGTGGAGAGATCCAGCAGTGCCTGTGGAGAGGATGCATCACTAGAGCAGCCCGGTTCAGTGTCTCCTGCCAAGATCTTCTCACTATTGCCAGGGTGCAATAAAAGCTTGGTTTGACCCTAACAGCATATGCTGGCTTGGGGTTCAAACCCTCCGGTAAGCTCCCACCTATTACATCCAAGCACACTGCATGTTTTTGAAGACACAGTGGTGAATAGTGTGATTCATATATGGAACATCCCATCTATTGATGAGACTTTTTAAATGACTGCAGAACATTAATCTCTGAGACTCTTTCTGCTGTATGTTGGTGAAGGCGCTCCTCACCTCACATGTTGGGTAGTGACCCATCCAGTCCCAACTTACTGATTGTCCATTTAACATATTTTCTATTTTCAATTTGATTTATATATGCTACCTTTATTGTTGTATATTATACTTTGGTTATAAGCTATTTTATCAGTTTAAGATATCTTGTCTTAAATAGCGCTACACATTTTTTGTTTATTATCTCTTTGAGACTCTGGAAAGAGTACAGATCGTGGTCAGCCTAGAGATCAAGTGAGACATTTCTTTGGGGTTGTGCAATACAGCCAGAAGTTTGTGCATAGAAGCCAGAAGTCAAGCAGTCCTCAAATTGTACAGTTTTGCAGTTCTGGGGTATCCATTGCTCCCCATCCCTATCTAAGTTTATTGTTCTCCTATAAAAAAATAAATTAAAAAAAACACAATAAGAAACCCCTAGACTGATCTTTTGAGCTGTGAGACTGGCTGTGTGGGGTCCGAGGTGGGAAATACGACCAAATTTACCAGCTGCTCTTTCGGGGGTGCCCTACACTAGGTACCAGACACATGCTTCACCTTGGGGTGGCTGCCCCAGAGGTTGTGGTCATAAGAATCACTAGTATGCGTTAAACTTAAAAAAAAAATAAAGCTAAGTATATCCCAATTCTAAACAGTTTCCAAGAAAAAAAAAAAAGAAGGAAACAGTAGATGAGTTAATTACAATAAAGAAAGCTAAAAGAAAATAATTAAATAGAAAAATGTATTGGAAAAAAAGAGAAGAAAGAATCTCAATACCTATCATGGCAAAAGTCACTGCATCAATAAAGCCAGCATTTTACATGTATGAAATGTAACTGCCGCTCCAACTTCAGTAACTCTGTCTAGATAAGCCCCTCTCAACCAGAGTGCCGCGACACCCTTGGGTGCCATTTTGGTTTGTCAGGGGCGCTATTACAGTGTTAAACGCAGCGTCACTTAAGTGGGCTTTCTTCTGTGGCGCCACACTTGTGTTTGTGCTCATAGTGTGCACCCGATCATGTGATCACTGTGATAGCGAATCACAGTGATCACTAGTGTTAGAACCCACCCCTGTGCTGTTTCTCCCAGTTCGGCAGTACACAGCCATCACATGATTTTATCCCTTCTACAGTCGGGGAATTCCCTGCCCCACAGCTTTTGCCAATGCTTGTAGACTTCACCTCCGTAACCTCTCTAAAATTCGCCCCTTTTTAAAGAGGAGTTCCCACTAAAAAAAAAAAAAAAAATTAAAAGTCAGCAGCTACAAATACTGCAGCTGCTGACTTTTAATAATCGGACACTTACCTGTCCCAGGGTCCAGCGATGTGGGGGATTGGAAGCCCCGCTCTTCTCCCCCCCTCCGTTCGGCGGCGCCGGCATTGCAACTGTGGGCGCTCAGCTGTGGCTTCACAGCAGGGCACCCACTGCGCAATCATATGGGACCTGTCATGTGTCCCATATGATTGACAAGAGGGAGGGGCAGAGCTGAGCCCTTCCTGTGCCGAGCGGAAGTGATGTCACCAGCCCAGGCACTGAAGGAGGCAGACTACGAGGGACCCCCTAGCAACAGACATTTAGAGGTGAGTAAAAAAAAAAATTCCAAATTTTTATTTTTTTTAGGCACATTAATGTTTATTTTTTTTTTTTTTGGGTGGAACACCACTTTAACAAATTAAATCACCAAGCTACTCATTCACTCCTTCGTTATCTCTCCCCTTGACTATTGCAACTCCCTTCTCATTGGCCTGCCTCTCCATAGGCTCCTCCCCTCTTCAGTCTATCATGCTGCTGCCAGACTCACCTACCTTACCAACCGCTCAGTGTCTGCCACCCCTCTCAGCCAAACCCTAGACTGGCTCCCGATCGCCCAATAACCACAACATATAAAGCCATTCACAACTCTGTCCCGAGCTACATCACCAATCTTGTCTCCAAATACCAGCCAAACTGTCCTCTTTGCACCTCTCAAGACCTCCTACTCATAAGCTCCATTTTCTCCTCCTCCCATGCACATATCCAGGATTTCTTCAGAGCCTCTCCCATCCTCTGGAACTCTCTACCTCAACCTGTCCAGCTATCTCCTACTCTTGCTGCCTTCAGGTGATCCCTGAAAACTCATCTCTTCAGGAAAGCCTATCACATCTCCAACTAATCTTTTACCACTTCCATCAGCTCATTCCCCACAGTTACAACCTTTTGTATCACCTGCTCCACCCTATTAGATTGTAAGATCTTCTGAGCAGGGCCCTCTTAATCCTCTTGTATTTTATTGTATTGTCTCCCTTTTAAGTGCTGTGTAAACTCTTGGCGATATATAAATTCTGTATAATAATAATAATAATAATAATCCTAGACTCTGATTTCTCCTGCACCCCCCACATCCAATCACTGACTAAAACTTGCCGCCTTAACCGCCACATTTCCATAATTTGCCCCTTTCTGACTAACGACACCACAAAACAACTTATTTCCTTGACTACTGCAACTCCCTCCTCACTGGCCTACCTTTAGACCCCTTTCACACTGGAGGCGTTTTTCAGGCTCTAAAGGGCTAAAAATAACACCTGTAAAGCGCCTGAAAAACTCCTCCCCTGCCACCCCAGTGTGAAAACCTGAGTGCTTTCACACTGGGGCGCTGCACTGGCAGGACGTTAAAAAAAAGTTTTGCAAGCAGCATCTTTGGGGTGGTGGAGGAGCGGTGTATACATGGGCGCATTTAACCCATTCCTCGGCCGCAAGCGGGGGTTAAAAGCACCCCGTTAGTGTCTGAATAGCGCCACTAAAACAGCGGTAAAGCACGCTAAAACTCTAACTCTAACGCTAATGCTGTCCGCGGCACAGTGTGAAGGGGCTCTTACACAGGCTATCCCCCCTTCAGTCTTTTATGAATGCTGCTGCTAGACTAGGGGTCTCCAAACTGCAGCCCGCAGGCCGGATGTGGCCCTTTTCTTGCCTCTATCCTGCCCTTGGGGCACTATTCCTCCCACTGACACCAATGATAGGGATCTAATTTTCCCACTGACACCAGAGATGGGGCACTATTCCTCCCACTGACACCAATGATAGGGATCTAATTTTCCCACTGACACCAAAGATGGGGCACTATTCCTCCCACTGACACCAATGATAGGGATCTAATTTTCCCACTGACACCAAAGATGGGGCACTATTCCTTCCACTGACACCATAGAAAGGGATCTAATTTTCCCACTGACACCAAAGATGGGGCACTATTCCTCCCACTGACACCAATGATAGGGATCTAATCTTCCCACTGACACCAAAGATGGGGCACTATTCCTTCCACTGACACCATAGAAAGGGATCTAATTTTCCCACTGACACCAAAGATGGGGCACTATTCCTCCCACTGACATGATTGAAAGGGATCTAATTTTCCCACTGACACCAAAGATGGGGCACTATTCCTTCCACTGACACCAATGGTAGGGATCTAATTTTCCCACTGACACCAAAGATGGGGCACTATTCCTCCCACTGACACCAATGGTAGGGATCTAATTTTCCCACTGACACCAAAGACGGGGTACTATTCCTCACACTGACACAATAGATAGGGATATAATTTTCCCACTGACACCAAAGATGGGGCACTATTCCTCCCACTGACACCAATGGTAGGGATCTAATTTTCCCACTGACACCAAAGATGGGGTACTATTCCTCACACTGACACAATAGATAGGGATATAATTTTCCCACTGACACCAAAGATGGGGCACTATTCCTTCCACTGACACAATAGATAGGGATCTAATTTTCCCACTGGCACCAAAGATGGGGCACTATTCCTTCCACTGACACCAATGGTAGGGATCTAATTTTCCCACTGACACCAAAGATGGGGCACTATTCCTTCCACTGACACCAATGGTAGGGATCTAATTTTCCCACTGACACCAGAGATGGGGTACTATTCCTCACACTGACACCAATGATGTAATTAGTTGCTCCGACTAAGCCTATGGCATTGGCATTGTTTAATCACACCAATGCCAGGGCATTGTCCACTCTTAATGGCCAAAGTCCGGCCCCCCTAAAGTTTGAAGGGCAGTAAACTGGCCCTTTGTTTTGAAAGTTTGGGGACCCCTCTGCTAGACTAATACACCTTACCTATTATAATGCACCACCAGCCACAACTCCTCACCTCAATTCAACCGGAAAAAAAAAAATATATATTTATTTCCAAAGAGGAAGATCTAAGAGGCCCCGATCATCGAGGGGTCACATTTGTTACAACCTCCTTTTCCGAGCATGTACACTGAAAATCAGAGCCGTATTGATTTTGGACATCCTTATCTAAAACAAAGAGACGGCCTTTTAGCTTCTCTCCGGAGATCATCGTCAATAGCGCACATTAAGTCATTTGCTTTGAAAGAATAACCTGCTCCTCGACAAAAGGTTTTCCATCCCGCTGTCGCAAGACGCCGTGCTCCGCGCTGACCTTTGTTTGTGGAAAATTCTGTGTCTGTGGCCTTTTTCAGTTTAGCTCCACTCTTAGCAAGAGATCTTTCCGTTTACAGACTTGTTTTTTCTTTGTTTTGTTTTTTTGTTTTTCACTAATGGAGAGGAGTAAAGACAAGTGACATGTGACACTGGGGTTATGTGGTCTGGTTCAGTGAGAGGCTGAATATTTTACTGAAGTGGAAAAAGAACGACATTTAGCACAACGTATGCAGTCCAGTGCTTTCTTTTATTTTTTGGGGGGGGAATTTTCTTTTTAATGAAAAAATTAGCATATACACACAAAAAAAAAAAAAAAATACATAGACATAATACAAAATTACAAAAAAGAAAAAGCTGCAATTATAACAAAGCAAAACAAATTAAAAAAACAAAACAAAGAAAGTAGATTTAAGTGGTTAATACAGCAAGTGTAGTCCAGTGCGTTTTAATTCTGCATATAAAAGAAATAATCTGCGCCAACTGTTTAAATACGTGAAAAGAGAAATAAGTGAGCTGTCAGCTGCATTTACTAAAGGACCAGTAGTCTATGTGAAATCTAAAGTGTGACCATATAAATGCTAAAAAAAACAATTACAAAATTTGTGTCTACACAAATAAATAAAATTACAAACTCAGAAATTCATCACTATTGGTGCATAAAATAAATAGATCTCTAAATATACATACATGCAGTACTTTTTTCCCCCTAGAGAATAGGTGCTGGAACTTCCCTTTTCAGAGTCATCCTTTGTCTCCACCCCCTACCCACCTCCGAGCACTGTTCCTTGGTTCCACCCCCTACCCACCTCTGAGCACTGTTCCTTGGTTCCACCCCCTACCCACCTCCGAGCACTGTTCCTTGGTTCCACCCACTACCCACCTCCGAGCACTGTTCCTTGGTTCCACCCCCTACCCACCTCCGAGCACTGTTCCATGGTTCCACCCCCTTCCCACCTCCGAGCACTGTTCCTTGGTTCCACCCCCTACCCACCTCCGAGCACTGTACCTTGGTTCCACCCCCTACCCACCTTCGAGCACTTTTCCTTGGCCCCACCCCCTACCCACCTCTGAGCACTGTTCCTTGGTCCCACCCCCTACCCACCTTCAAACACTGTTCCTTGGCCCCACCCCCTACCCACCTCCGAGCACTGTTCCTTGGTTCCACCCCCTACCCACCTCCGAGCACTGTTCCTTGGTTCCACCCCCTACCCACCTCCGAGTACTGTTCCTTGGTTCCACCCCTTTCCCACCTCCGAGCACTGTTCCTTGGTTCCACCCCCTACCCACCTCTGAGCACTGTTCCTTGGTTCCACCCCCTACCCACCTCCGAGCACTGTTCCTTGGTCCCACCCCCTACCCACCATCGAGCACTTTTCCTTGGTCCCACCCCCTACCCACCTTCAAACACTGTTCCTTGGTCCCACCCTCTACCCACCTCCGAGCACTGTTCCTTGGTCCCTACCCACCTCTGAGCTCTGTTCCTTGGTCCCACCCCCTATCCACCTTTGAGCACTGTTCCTTGTTCCCACCCCCTACCCACCTCTGAGCACTCTTCCTTGATTCCACCCCATATCCACCTCTGAGCACTGTTCCTTGATCCCACCCCCTACCCACCTCTGAACACTGTTCCTTGATTCCACCCCATACCCACCTCTGAGCACTGTTCCTTGATTCCACCCCATACCCACCTCCGAGCACTGTTCCTTGGTTCCACCCCCTACCCACCTCCGAGCACTGTTCCTTGGTTCCACCCCCTACCCACATCCCAGTACCACCCCTTTTAGAGAATACAGAATTGAGTAACATTTGTGGTACTAAGTAATTTGTATGGAATTTGTTAATGATAATAAGAAAAGCAGTAAAATAAATCCTCTGCAGCCAACAACAAAATATCCCCCCCAACAACAATGGACTACTCGCAGCACAATACCCCCCCCAACAACAATAGACCCCCAGCAGAAACAACAGGTCTCCCCGCAGGCAGTACCAATAGACTCCTCCTTTAACATTAAAACCCCTCCCAGCAACAACTGACCCCCCAGCAACAATAGACCCCCCTGCAGCAACAATAGACCTCCCAAGCAATGATAGACAACCAAGACCACTAACCACCACCCAATAACACCCCCTGCAAATTTATATCCCCTCCAGCAACAATAGGCCTCCCCAGCAACAATAACCTCCCCCCTTCCCCGCAAAAAATAGATCCCCTCCAATGGCAATAGATCCCATTGCAGCCAGCGTCAATAAACTCTGCAGCACAACCCAGCACTTCTTGTCCTTACATACATTTAGTGCTTGCTGGCGGTGCAGGAACTGCGTTCCCCCAGCGTTCCCGCTGAAAAAAAGCCCTGCATATATGACAATACATAACAATTATATATGTGCCAAATCCAGTTCATAAAGTAGTCCATAAAAACCTTAAAAAGAATCAAATCAAAAAGTTCATATTAAGTGCCGTAAAAATAATCAAATCAAAAATGTCTGCTGCTGTGGAGGATGGGAGATATCGGGGGTCTAATAAACCCACAATGCTTCTATAAAAAAGACCTGCTATCTGCCCAATGCTGTCACACAGGGGGCTTCTTGCCACAGAAACTGCTCACTCTTCTGTGTGGCTACTCTTGGTCCACCAGGGACCTCCTTGTGGGATTTTGAGGCAATATCCCCAACACACACATTCCTGAAAATGGCTGTAGAGTGAGTGGGTGCTGTAGTGACCTCTGTCTGGAGACCTGGAAGGACTTCAGGGCAAGCAATATGTCACCAGCACACCAGGGAACTCCATAAAAGGTCCAAATGCTTTATTGATTGATCACATCATAGCCATGTTTTGGAGCCATGCAGGACCCCTTCATCGGGCATGTGCCTGATGAAGGGCTTCTGCGTGGCTCTAAATCTGTGCTATCTTCTGCCGAGATATGATCAGTCAGTAAAGAGTTGGACCCTTTTATGGAGTTCCCTGGTGTGCTGGTGACATATTTCTTGTCTTGTGGGAGTTTGGGTACAGCTGAAGGCTGCCCCCAGGTCACCCAATGGGTACCTGCAGACATAGGGATTGCAAAAGATGCAAAGGCAGCTGAGATGCAATGGAGTCTGTGGGCACAGCGGGAGTTCAGCGAGAACTGTGGATGCTGCTGGCTGCAGCAGAGATTACAGGTGCAGTGAAAGTGCAGCAGAGACTGTGAAATTATCAGAGGAGCTGCAAGAGCTGTGGGTACAGTGGGAATGCAATGAAGACTGTAGGTGTTACAGAGATGCAAGAGGGACAGAGACAATGAGTGCAGCTGAGGACCATCAGGAGCTGCGGGTGCAGTGGAGATGCAGGGGAGACTCAAGCTTGCCTGAAAACCAGTGGGGCTGTGAGAACAGCAGAGATGCAGTGGAGACAGTAGGTGTTGCAGAGATACCTGCAGATGTAGGGGCTGAGGGCAAAGCAGTTGGTGCTGCAGAGGATGCAAAGGCACCTGAGATGCAATGGAGTCTGTGGGCACAGCAGAAGTGCAGCAAGAATTGTGGACGCTGCTGGGTGCAGCAGAGATTACCGGTGCAGTGGAAGTGCAGCAGAGTCTGTGAAAGAATCGGAGGAGTTGCAAGAGCTGTGGGTATGCAATGAAGACTGTAGGTGTTCAATGGAGACAGAGACAATAAGTGGAGCTGAAGACGATCTGGAGCAGCGAGAGCAGTGGAGATGCTCCTCAGCTGGCACGCACAGCTGAGGAGCTGTGAGAGCTGTGGGTGCAGTGGGAATGCAATGAAGACTGTAGGTGTTACAGATGTCCAATAGGGACAGAGATAAGGAGTGCAGCTGGGGACCTGCAGTGGAGATGCAGGGCAGACTCTAGGTTTCCCTGAGGACCAGTGGGGCTGTGAGTGCAGCAGAGATGCAGTGGAGACAGTAGGTGTCCCAGAGGTACCTGTAGACGTAGGGGCTGAAGGCAGAGCAGTGAGCGCTGCGGAGGATGCAAAGACAGCTGAGATGCAATGGAATCTGTGGGCGAAGCGGAAGTGCAGCGAGCTGGGTGCAGCAGAGACTGCAGGTGCAGTGCAAGTGCAGCAGAGACTGTGAAAGTAGCACAGGTGCTGTGGAGGCTGAGACTGTGGATGCAGCTGAGGACCTGTGAGAGCTGTGGGTGCAGTGGGAATGCAATGAAGCCTGTAAGTGACCAGCGGGAGCTGCGGATGCAGTGGGGATGCAATGAAAACTGTAGGTGACCAATGGGAGCTGTGGGTGCAGTGGGGATGCAATGAAGACTGTAGGTGGCCAACGGGAGCTGCGGGTGCAGTGGAGATGCAGTGAAGACTGTAGGTGACCAACGGGAGCTGCGGAGATGTATTGAAGACTGTAGATGACCAGCGGGAGCTGTGGGGATGCAATGAAGACTGTAGGTGACCAGCGGGAGCAAAGAAGATGCACGGGAGACTTTGGGTGTGCCTGAGGACTAGTGGGGCTGTGACCATAGCAGAGATGCATTGGAGACTGTAGATCATGGGTGCTCAACCTGTGGCCCTCCAGTTGTTGTGGATCTACAAGTCCCATGAGGCATTGCAAGGCTGAGAGTTACAAGCATGACTCCCCCAGGCTGAAGCCTGAACAATGCAGAAGAGCTGAAGGCCGCTATTGAAGCATCCTGGTCTTCCAAAACACCTCAGCAGTGCCACAGGCTGATAGCTTCCATGCCACGCCGCATTGAGGCAGTGATTGCTGCAAAAGGGGCCCAAACCAAGTACAGTGGAACCTCGGATTACGAGCATAGTCCGTTTCAGGAGTATGCTCGTAATCCAAAACACTCGCATATCAAAGCGAGTTTTTTGGAAACGAAAATAATTCGTTCCGCATTGACTTCAATGGGATGCAATACCACATGCGGCCAGAGGCGGGGGGGGGCGCCGGAGAGCCTCGGAAACTGCCAAAAAGGCCCGAGGGACACATCAGCTGACCTCGGCAAACCTGGGAAAGACTCCGTTCACGAGCCTTTCCGAGGTTTGCCGAGGTCAGCCGAACTGTCCTCTGGCCTTTCCGTGCGTTTTCGAACGCCGACGATCGGCGCTGTTCGGCTCCGGCGCCCCCCCCCCCCACCTCAGGCCAAAAGCGGTACTGCACACCGCTTTCGGCCTGAATCCTGCTCGTTTCGTGTAGACAACACTCGCAAACCGAGCTAGGATTTTCAGAAATACAGTGCTCGTTTTGCTAAACGCTCGTTAACTGTGTTACTCGGAAACCGAGGTTCCACTGTACCGAGTACATATGCATGCTTCTACTTTTCAGAGGTCCGATACTGTTCTATGTACAATCCTTGTTTTATTGATTGCGTGTAATATTCTAATTTTCTGAGATTGTGGATTTGGGGTTTTCATGAGCTGTAAGCCATAATCATCACAATTTTGACAAATCACGGCTTGAACGATCTTGCGTCGCGTGTAATGAGTTTATCTCAGATATAGGGCTGAAACAACGAATCGATTAATCGACAACAAATCGATTATGAAATTAATCGATTACTATTTTCACTTGGTTTTTAACATTCTGTTTTTAAAAATGAATGTAATTTCTGAACGAAAACCACATTCACTGTCTGAAAATTTATTTTGACCAAGAAGTTTGCTATTATTTCAAAATTTTCCCGTCACTGTGGTTGAAAATGAACGTCGATTTGACCCCACTAACGATTAGAAAATCGAACGAACGTTCTTAAAACAACATTTTTTTTTGAAGGAAGACATTGTTTGTTAAATAAAAAAATTTGATCTCGGAGTCTGATGATATTTACCAGATTCACATTTTAATAGTATATACAGTATATATCCTCTAATAGTATTTACAGTATATATCCTCTAATAGTATATACAGTATATATCCTCTAATAGTATATACAGTATATATCTCCTCTAATAGTATATACAGTATATATCTCCTCTAATAGTATATACAGTATTTATCTCCTCTGATAGTATATACAGTATATATCTCCTCTAATAGTATATACAGTATATATCTCCTCTAATAGTATATACAGTATTTATCTCCTCTAATAGCATATACAGTATATATCTCCTCTGATAGTATATACAGTATATATCTCCTCTAATAGCATATACAGTATATATCTCCTCTAATAGTATATACAGTATTTATCTCCTCTAATAGCATATACAGTATATATCTCCTCTAATAGTATATACAGTATATATCTCCTCTAATAGTATATACAGTATATATCTCCTCTAATAGTATATACAGTATATATCTCCTCTAATAGTATATACAGTATATATCTCCTCTAATAGTATATACAGTATATATCTCCTCTGATAGTATATACAGTATATATCTCCTCTAATAGTATATACAGTATTTATCTCCTCTGATAGTATATACAGTATATATCTCCTCTAATAGTATATACAGTATATCTCCTCTAATAGTATATACAGTATATATCTCCTCTAATAGTATATACAGTATATATCTCCTCTAATAGTATATACAGTATATATCTCCTCTAATAGTATATACAGTATATATCTCTTCTGTCTGTTATTCTCAGAGTGGATTAGATATTTTGCTCCCTTATAGTTGGTTATTTATATTTACCACTGCATAGAGATATATAAGAAAAAATTGCCTTTTTTAAAAACGTTACATATTAACGAAATTATACACCACACTTTTTTTTTAAGATTATTAACCGATGAATTGATTAATCGAAACAATAATCGGCCAACTAATCGATTATGAAAATAATCGTTAGCAGCGGCCCTACTCAGATATTAGTTTCACCTTTTTAAGTTGCATTAGTGAAATAAATGAACTTTTGCACGATATTCTAATTTTTTCGAGTATCACCTGTTTATCTGCCTGCAATTCAATTTTTAAGTAAACTTAAGGGGAGGAAAATGGTTATTCAATACCAATCTCCTTTGAAAAATGAAAGGTGTGTGTGTGTGCGGTTTGTGTGTACTTTGATCGCAGAAAAAAAAAAAAAAAATTGACCTACTTTACACATAGAACTCCCAGATTGCTTTGCTAACTTTAGTTTGGCAAAGTCATAGAAGAGAAAAAAAAAGAAAAAAAAGAAAAGAAAAGCCGCAGTTGTAAAGCATGTTTGTAAAAGTAATGTGTTTGTAGCGGGGGGAGGGCGGAGGCACCGTGTACGATATATCAAACGCTTGAGCTTAAACGACACTGACAGCACAAATAGTACGAATGTGGAGATGTCTAAACTAAGGACGGCGAGCGAGCGCCGCATAAAAACAAAGACCTTTACGCTTGGGACCGGATTCTAAAATTGTAAAAAAATACATCTAAAAAAAATACATTTTTTTATTTTTTTTTTATTTTTTTAAGGGAGCATCAACTATTTTTTTTTCGTTTTTTCAAAGCAGCTTAACTAGTTATATATATATTTTTATTTCATTAATTTCGTTTTATAATTAAATTATTTTAATTTCATGAATTACACTTTTAAATAATAATAATTGTATTATTTATTAGTTAGTTAACATAAATCAAGTGATGGACACTGATAAGATGGATGTGCACTGATGAGGCGCCATTGGCGTGCACTGATGATCGGTCCCTACGAACCGATCGTTCGTAGGAGCGGCAGAACGCCGAAGAGAGGAAGAGAGAGGTCTTGTGTTCCCGCTAATTTAGGAACACTGATGTCTCTCTTCCTCCAATCAGTCCATCCCCCACACAATTAGAAATCACTTCCTAGGAGAACACTTAACCCCTTGATCGCCCCTGATGTTAACCCCCTTCCCTGCCAGTGTCATTAGTACAGTGACAGTGCATGTTTTTTAGCACTGTGTTGGTGTCACTGGTCCCCAAAAAGTGTCACTTATGCCCTGTACACACGGTCGGATTTTCCGATGGAAAAAGTGCGATCGGATCGCGTTGTCGGAAATTCCGATTGCGTGTGAGGCTCCATCGGACTTTTTCCGTCGGAATTTTCCGACACACAAAGTTTGAGAGCAGGATGCAAAATTTTCCGACAACAAAATCCGATCGTTTAAATTCCGATCGTGTGTACACAAATCCAAAGCACAAAGTGCCACGCATGCTCAGAATAAATTAAGAGATGAAAGCTATTGGCTACTGCCCCGTTTATAGTCCCGGCGTACGTGTTTTACGTCACCGCGTTCAGAACGATCGGATTTTGCGATAACTTTGTGTGACCGTGTGCATGCAAGACAAGTTTGGCCCAAAATCAGTCGGAAAAAATCAGACGGATTTTGTTGTCGGAATGTCCGATTAATGTCCGATCGTGTGTACAGGGCATTAGTGTCAGATTTGTCCGCCGCAAAGTCACAGTCCCGCTAAAAATCGCTGGTTGTCGCCATTACTAGTAAAAACAATTAAAAAAAAGAAATAAAACTTCCATAAATATATCCCATAGTTTGTAGACGCAATAACTTTTGCGCTTATTGTGATTTTTTTTTTACCAAAAATATGTAGCAGAATACATATTGGCCTAAACTGATAAAGAAATTAGATTTTTTTTTACATTTTTTTATTATTGGATATGTTTTACAGCAGAAAGTAAAAAAAAAATTTGTTCTTTTTCAAAATAGTCGCTTTTTTTTTGTTTGTAGCGCAAAAAATAAAAACCGCAGAGGTGATCAAATACCACCAAAAGAAATCTCCATTTGTGGGAAAAAAAGGAAATACTGTATTTATTGATGTATAACGCTCCATTTTTCACCCTGAAAATTGGGTGCAAATAACGTGGGCCTGTTATATGCCAATACTTCAATTTTAGCTGCCTCGGAGGGGACAGGGAAGGGAGCGGGACAAGCACCATCAGATTACATACAGTGAGAATCTCCTGTTTACTTGGCGGCCTCTGTAATAGGAAGTCCCGTCTCCTGGGCCGCCATTAGACCACTGTTCTGCCTATCATAGGAGATTCTCACTGTATGTAATCTGTCGGCGCTCGTCCCGCCCCCCTCCCTGTCCCATCTAGGCTGCAGATGGCCATCGATCAGGATGCACTGATGGCAATGGTGAGGCTGCATTGATGGCAATGGTGAGGCTGCATTGATGGCAATGGTGAGGCTGCATTGATGGCAATGGTGAGGCTGCTGCATTGATGGCAATGGCGAGGCTGCTGTATTGATGGCAATGGCGAGGCTGCAGCATTGATGGCAATGGCGAGGCTGCAGCATTGATGGCAATGGCGAGGCTGCAGCATTGATGGCAATGGCGAGGCTGCAGCATTGATGGCAATGGCGAGGCTGCAGCATTGATGGCAATGGCGAGGCTGCTGTATTAATGGCAATGGCGAGGCTGCTGCATTGATGGCAATGGCGAGGCTGCTGCATTGATGGCAATGGCGAGGCTGCTGCATTGATGGCAATGGCGAGGCTGCTGCATTGATGGCAATGGCGAGGCTGCAGCATTGATGGCAATGGCGAGGCTGCAGCATTGATGGCAATGGCGAGGCTGCTGCATTGATGGCAATGGCGAGGCTGCTGCATTGATGGCAATGGCGAGGCTGCTGCATTGATGGCAATGGCGAGGCTGCAGCATTGATGGCAATGGCGAGGCTGCTGCATTGATGGCAATGGCGAGGCTGCAGCATTGATGGCAATGGCGAGGCTGCTGCATTGATGGCAATGGCGAGGCTGCTGCATTGATGGCAAATGTAGCTTGCATTGATGGCAACTGACTCTTATTTTGCTTCAAAAGTTCCTCATTTAAAATTAAGTTTTTTTTTCCTGAAACTATCCTCTTAAAATGAATGTGCGTGGTATACGCCGATAAATACGGTACATTTTATTTGGGTACAGCGTCGCATGAATGTGCGCAATTGTGAGTTAAAGTGCCGTAACGCAGTGCTGTATCGCAAAAAATGGTCTGGTTATGAAGGGGGGTAAAACCTTCTGGGGCTGAAGTGGTTAAAGTAGATGAATTTTTGAGTTTCTTTTAAAGCGTTACTAAACCCACAACAGTAAAATCAGTCTGTATATGCGGTAAAGCATGCTTGTCATACTCGCTGTGGAACCTAAGGGTTTAATCCCCCGCATTGTGTAAAAAGGCTGTTTGATCTGCTCTTCTCTGATCCTCCCCTTTTTCCACTGTCCCCAGTCCATCTCCTGATAGTACAGAGCCTTTGGAGTTACTCTGCACGTGCTCAGTTTGATGTATACTGCTAGAGTGTTTTTTTTTTTTAAATCTTGAGAGGGTGCATGTGATCAGCACAGGGCCAATCAGCACTGTCTGAGCAGAGGGTCAGGGGTCCTGCAGCCTCATAGGACAGTCAAATGAGAATAAAAACTCGCCCTACAAGCTTTAACCAGACACTGATAGAAGCCACAAGACTGCTGATGAGAAAAGGTATTTAGCAGTTTATATTATACTAAAATAATTGTATTTCCATGTTCTGTGTACTGTGGCAGATATAGAGAATTAAGGCTCCTGGGGAGACCAGATATAGTGAATGCAGGGTCCTGGGGAGACCATATATAATGACTGCAGGGTCCTGGGGAGACCAGATATAGTGAGTGCAGGGTCCTGGGGAGACCAGATATAGTGACTGCAGGGTCCTGGGGAGACCAGATATAGTGAATGCAGGCTCCTAGGGAAGACCAAATATAGCGAACGCAGGGTCCTGGGGAGACCAGATTTAGTGAATGCAGGCTCCTGGGGAGACCAGATATAGTGAATGCAGGCTCCTGGGGAGACCAGATATAGTGAATGCAGGCTCCTGGGGAGACCAGATATAGTGAATGCAGGCTCCTGGGGAGACCAGATATAGTGAATGCAGGCTCCTGGGGAGACCAGATATAGTGAATGCAGGCTCCTGGGGAGACCAGATATAGTGAATGCAGGCTCCTGGGGAGACCAGATATAGTGAATGCAGGGTCCTGGGGAGACCAGATATAGTGACTGCAGGCTCCTGGGGAGACCAGATATAGTGACTGCAGGCTCCTAGGGAAGACCAGATATAGTGAATGCAAGGTCCTGGGGAGACCAGATATAGTGAATGCAGGGTCCTGGGGAGACCAGATATAGTGAATGCAGGCTCCTGGGGAGACCAGATAAAGTGAATGCAGGCTCCTGGGGAGACCAGATAAAGTGAATGCAGGCTCCTGGGGAGACCAGATATAGTGAATGCAGGCTCCTGGGGAGACCAGATATAGTGAATGCAGAGTTCTGGAGAGACCAGATATAGTGAATGCAGAGTCCTGGAGAGACCAGATATAGTGAATGCAGAGTCCTGGAGAGACCAGATATAGTGAATGCAGAGTCCTGGAGAGACCAGATATAGTGAATGCAGGCTCCTGGGGAGACCAGATACAGTGAATGCAGGCTCCTGGGGAGACCAGATATAGTGAATGCAGGGTCCTGGGAAGACCAGATATAGTGAATGCAGAGTCCTGGGGAGACCAGATACAGTGAATGCAGGGTCCTGGGTTTAGTAACACTTTAATTTGAAACATCTTTAGGGCTTGCCATAAATGTATTATTCTTGTGTTGACGCATAAAAAAAATTCTCACCGTTTATTGAAAATCCATTTGGCCCGTTAACGGCAAAAGTGACAAAGTGACACTAATCCCTTTCCATGAGAGGTCCTGGAATTTATGATGTTGGAAAATACTTTGCGGTGAACATCGACCAAAGAGCGAGTCCCGGCCTGGTTGTAAACGCCGCGTACGTATCATTCACCGGAGATCTTTTTTTTTTTAGAGGTCAGAGGAGGAAAAACGCACATAGGCTCCAAGTGGCTGTAAATTTTGAGCGTCGTTTGTTTCTTGGCCTCTTCGGAGCGCTGTGACTCGGCGCACTCCTCTGCCAAGCTGTTATCATCTTCCTCTTAATGTGCTGTTTTGGAATTCTGGTTATGGGCTGTAAGTGAAAAGCTTTGAACTCCCCAGGGCCTATCTGTTACAGCTTGCTGGCAGATAATAATTTCACATACCATTGCCGTGTCTGGGCGTCCATCAATAGGGTAAAAAAAAAAAACTCAACTGCGAGGAGGGCGCACCTCTCCGAAACTGCGTGGGCTGAATCTTTTCATGAATGCCACGTACAAGCCGGGTTGTTTACCCCCGAAACTCAAAAGGTTCCGAATCCCATGTGACCGTGCAGCCAAAAATACCCGGGCATTCATCTGTCCAAGAGCACACTACAAAACCAAGGGTATTGCCACATACCAGGCTTGGCTGTGGACATAAAGGGGATCTATAAAAAAAAAGTCTGTTGTATTAGCATTCAAGCAAAAGCCACAAATAATACCCACTGCGAACCTGTTAAATATGTGAAAAATTGTATTTTCTGTTTAAACTGTCATCTGTAATGTTCTCTAATACCTCAAGAAAATTAAATCTCAAAATAAAATAGCCTAGGGACAATCAACCAGAAGAGAAAATAGTTTAAAATGATAGCCTAACAACATTCAACAAAAATAGCCTACAACAGCACGAGAATATTCAACCAGAAGAGAAAACAGACTAAAATAAAAGTCCAGGACAAAATGCAACCAACAACAGCCTAAGGATGTTCAAAGATGACCTAAGAACATTCAACCAGAAGGGAAATGAGAAAACAATAGCCTAACAGCAATCAACAAATATAGCTTAAAACAGCCTGAGAACATTCAACCAGAAGAGAAAACAGCCTAAAACAAATGTCCAGGACAAAATGCAACCAAAAATAGCCTAAGAATGTCCAAAGATGGCCTAAGAACATTCAACCAGAAGAGAAATTAGCCTAAAATAGTAGCCTTACAGCATTCAACAAAAATAGCTTAAAACAGCACAAAGAACATTCAACCAGAAGAGAAAATGGCCAAAAACAAATGTCCAGGACAAAAATTCGAACAAAAATAGTCTAAAATAATGACCTAAGAATGTTCAATCGCAAGAGAAGATTGCCTAAGACCATTCAACCTGAAGATAAATTAACCTAAACAATAGCCTAACAAAATTCAACAGCTTAAAACAGCCCAAGAACATTCAACCAGAAGAGAACCAGCCTAAAACACAAGTCCAGGACAAAATTTGTTTAAAAATATCCAAAAACAATAACTTAGGCTATCTTCTCTTGAGGTTGAACATTCATAAGAACATTCAATCAGACAAGAAAATTCAACCAAAAATAGCCTAAAACAATAGCCTAAGAATGTCCAATCTCAAGAGACGATGGCCTAAGAACATATAACCAGAAGAGAAATTAGCCTAAAATAATACCCTAACAAAATTCAACATAAACTGCCTAAAATTGCTCAAGGGCATTCAACCAGGAAGAAAATAGCCTAAAACATAAGTCCAGGACAAAATTCGACCAATAATAGCCTAAAACTATAGCCTAAGAATGTCCAATCTCAAGAGACGATGGCCTAAGAACATTCAACCAGAATAGAAATAGCCTAAAATAATAGCCTAACAAAATTCAACATAAACTGCCTAAAATTGCCCAAGGACATTCAACCAGGAAGAAAATGGCCTAAAACATAAGTCCAGGCCAAAATTCGACCAAAAATAGCCTAAAACAGCCTAAGGATGTTCAATCTCAAGAAATGATAGCCTAAGAACATTCAGCCAGAAGACAAATAGCCTAAAACAAAAGCCTAACAACATTCAAAAAAATAGTCTAAAACAGGCCAAGAACATTCAACCTGAAGAGAAAATAGCTTAAAACAAAAGTCCAGGAGAAAATTCAACCAAAATAGCCTAAAACAATAGCTTAACAGTGTTCAATGACAAGAGAAGATATCCTATGAACATTCAACCTGAAGATCAATTAGCCTAAAACAATGAGCCACTCTGGATGCTTTCATGAGAGAGAGACAGCCACTGGCTGATAGCTTTAGCCATAACCCCAATAAACCACGTCAAAGCCGTAATGTGTGTGTGTATATATATATATATATATATATATATATATATATATATATATATACGTATTGCGGTCTTGAAGCGGTGGTGGGGTTGAAGCACCACAGTCCTATCGTGGCTTCCTTTTAAATTTATACCGAATTGCGCCATCACCCACCCAGTCATCCAATACCGGACATTAATTTTTTTTTTTTGGACCCACAATATTAGAAGGGTTAACTGGACGGGTGCAGTGAGTGGTGTAAGATTACCCTTCAAGGGGGATCAGGAAAATTCATGGCAATGATTTGCAAGTATTGAGGAGCGTAAATCTGTTTAAATCTTTTGAATACATATCAGAAAAATGAAAGGCTAAATCTTCTCTGACATTCTGGAATAAATCACTTGTAGTCCCGCAAAGCGTTTGGGTGTTTATTGATTGAATTTTCTCTAAACCGTACACAAGTGTGACATTTTAGCGAAGCCTGCCTGCACAGCGCCGGTGATTAAATAGACACGTTAGTCTTGGTCTTTTTCTCGGGGGATTTAGGAGTTTTTGTTTTTCCTCCCAAATATTCTATCTAAATAGTAAAACGCGGCCAAAATAAAACAAACATAGAAATAAAATACGGAAATTGGGCCCCCGGTCTGTTTTACAAGACAAAGTGAGATTGTCATAAAATCCCGAGTGTAAGGCTCGATTCACATCTATGGATGTTGCTTTTGAGCGTTTCTGCAGTGTTTTTTTGCGGTGCTTGCCGCGTTTTTGAACAGCGTTTTTACAGCGCTTTTGCCGCGTTTTTGCCGCTTTTTTTTTTTTTTACAGTTTTTTTTATACTGTATACAGTGTAAAAAAAAAAAAAACGCAAAAAAATGCGTCAAAAAAGCTGTAAAAACGCTGTAAAAACTCTGTACTTGCATTTTTGATGCTGGTCCATTGAATTCTATTACATGCAAAACGCTGCATTTTGCATGAAAAAAAGTCCCTGACCCTTTCCAAAAACGCAGAGGCACAAAAATGCATTGATGTGAACATGTTCCATAGGAGCGCATGTTAAAAAAATTCCCATGCATTTCTGCAAAATGCACCAAAAAACGCATTCGTGTGAATGGAGCCTTACTGGCGGGAGAACGAGGCGTGCCGATCACATGGCTCAGCTAATTGGATGGAGTGACTTTCATGCCAAAAAGAACACGTTAAGCGTTCCAAAAAAACACAATATACTGACCCATATGGATACAGTACCAGTAACGTCTTACACCTACCTACCATCTACCTACCACCTACCTTCTATATGGGGGGGGGGGGGAGCCTCTCCTTACCATGTCTGAAATCCCTGGAGCCGGGGATGGGATGAGTCCGGCGGGTCACAGTGCAGGGCAGGATACAGATTTGGGCTCCACAATGACAGACCTCGCTGTGTGCGTTCATCATTACAAGTCAGAGCCAGGCAGACAGATGGGCGAGGATTTGGATTATTACCGATTCATACTGAGAAAGTTCTGTCCCTAAAAGAATGCCAGATATCACTGCAAAGGATCTGTTCTGTTGTCATTGAAATATCTCTATCTATCTATCTATCTATCTATCTATCTATCTATCTATCTATCTATCTATCTATCTATCTATCTATCTATCTATCTATCTATCTATCTATCTATCC